>JAVSBS010016258.1:0-46700 GCA_033124195.1 Coracias cyanogaster | reverse complement strand
AAATATCAGTTAAGCACATGTGTGTTCAGTGAAGTACATGTGAGATTCTGGGGGGAAACAGTGACAATACTTCCTGTTTAAGTCCTGTACCCATCTGTATTACCTCATTTGAGCCAAGGAGCTGTGGATTGTCGGATTCCCCAGAGCAAACGATTTCCTGTTAGGCTGCAAAGTCATGTAATTCTAAAATTCCTGACTAGGAAACAGAAAGTCTCTGAGGCAAATTTGCTTGGCTATTTCATTCATGTTCTGATAGAATGATCCAATGCATTCTATGATCTTATTTGTTTGTTTACCGAAGCTGTACTACTCTCCCCCAGCCCTTTAACTGATAATCTTATCTCGAGTATTGGAGACTGAGTCTTTAAAGATTTTTCCTTATCTTTTAAGTACAGCTGCTGACTGCAGCTGTCTGCAGTATTTGGAGTTGTTAAATACTTTTGAGCTCTATTTTTTAAAAATAAATATCATATTACTTTTCAGTTTGTGGCCTATATGTGATGCAGAATTAACTAAAATAATTTCTCAAATACTTGATGAAAAAAATACCTCACAGATTATTGTAGCCGATCAAATCTGATGGTAACAGATCAATATAACCATGAATATGGTTATGTTACTGGGCTGGATATGGCAAAGGTAAGTGCATGGATAGCAGGCATAGGCTAGAGGTCAACTTTCTGAACCAAGACATGAAGAGTCAGCCAACTCAGGGAAGAAAGAAATTCAGAAACTTAATACAGCTTTCATTCCAGCCAGTAAAGTCTCTAAAACAAATAAAATTACATTCTCCATTT
Organism: Coracias cyanogaster; assembly: GCA_033124195.1. Classification (NCBI taxonomy): domain Eukaryota; kingdom Metazoa; phylum Chordata; class Aves; order Coraciiformes; family Coraciidae; genus Coracias; species Coracias cyanogaster. Next base: position 45,903 of record JAVSBS010016258.1, on the reverse strand, counting down.
TCCAGAAACCTTCAACATGTAGTTGTTAAGATACTTCTATGCAATTTAGAAGAAATAAGGACATGCAGTGGATAACGGGAGATTAAACTCTAACAGCATTTCCATGGTTAGAACCTGTCACATAGCTCATTGCAAGCCATTATTCTTTACCCCCATCTCTTTAAAAGGCTTTAATATCTAAACAAAATAGCCTAGAGATAAACAGAATTTTGTAATAGTGTTGTTTCCAGAATTTACGGTGTTGGTTTTGTTCATTTGTTTTTTAGTTTTTTGTACCTTTGCTTTTCAGTTTTACATCTCTTTGTAACTGAAAATTGACAGCGTGTGTAAAATAGTAATCTCTTCGTTGGCATGTATGTGGTATATCTACCCACTGAAAGGTGATCGTGGGAAAAATACCCTGGAAGCTGCACACGACCAGTATCTGGAGGAGGAGATCCAAATTCAGAAAGAAGGGCGATCTGTCCTACTCCTAACTCGAATGCTCCTTGCGTCATGAGAGCATTTTGACAGCAGAGGGAGCTATGAGACGGTGAAGGTCACACAAATACAGGCTAAGAGGGGACTCAGTTATACAAATAACTGAAGGAAAAAATGTTTTCTTTTTTTAATTTATGGCCAGAAGAAAGACAGTCACGGAAAGCCAAGAAAACAGGGGTGTAAATTTTGTGAGGTGTCATAAAAAAACTTTAAAATCATAATGTAAGTGTTCAGAAATGATATTTGAGATAGTAACAGCATGTGACACATGGCAGAAGATTATTGAGCTGTTTGCAATCAGCAGGGAATTCTGTGATAAGGTGCTGTGAGATTTTACAGATACAGACACATTCATATTTTGGGCTAGACCTCAGGGCTGTCCTCAGGCCCATGTGGTTTTAACTCTTAATGGTTCAAAGCCGTACGTGATCAGTCTTTTCTAATTATGGCTGTAGACGCAAGGGTGCAAAAAGCTTGGAAGCCAAAATAAGAGCTTGGGGCATATTTGCTGAAGGACAAGTGTGTTGGCAGCACATGGGTTTGTTCTGCTGATGTGTCAGAAAGGGTCCAGGGCCAGAAAGCAGGGCATCAAGACAGGACTAGGTGATCACCAAGAGGCATAGTTAGAGGGACACAGCAGATCTTAACTAGGGCTGACCCTCCAGAGGCAGTTTTACTGCAACTGTTAGGAAATAGCGGAACTCAACGGAGATGAGGCTGGGTTGAAAATAGCACTTACAGACTGGACAACATGAGCAGAACACAGTGAATATTTGCCATGCATCAGAAACACCAATGTTTGAAGTCAGTGTAGTCTGAAATCACTCCTTACCGTGTTAATATTTTTGTTTGTGTCCTGAAAGAAACTCACTTAGAGCCTACTAATATTGTTCCTGACACAGAGTGATTGGAACCCCTAATAAATCAGAACAGCTCAAAATCTGTGTGTTTAAAAGCATGGTCATATTTTTAGATACAAATAAAGCAAAACCACCTTATGTGAGATGTCTGTATATCATCACTACGAGTTATACATTATTCCTATTGATGTGAGCAAGGTATCAATGGGGTATCATTTAAGTCCACCAAGTGAGCTGTATTATCGCACCTTATTTTATGTTTATTTCATATTTATATTTACACAGAATAGTCTTAGAGACTTGGCTGTGGTCAGGTTTCTTTTAGATTTTGCAATCCTCATTGCACAATACTCAATACATGGAGAAACTGTTTATCAATATAAACACTATGATAAGGAAACTACGTTGCCGTTTGAGAACCAGTGCCAAAAAGATTTAAGTTCTGCTTATAGAAAATAGTTTCTGCAGCCTTTTATAGTATGGCACTCAGGTAGGACTTGATATAAATAACATCTTAGCATTTGTATCAAGTTGTAATTGGATTTTGTTTATTACAGGCAAAACAGTAAACATAAGGAACTAGTCCATGTTTTCAACAGGCATAAGTAATTGCAGCTTAGGAGGTGCTGCAAGGGGATAAAAGGCAATAAAAAAGCAGAGGATATGTAGAAAAATGGTCTTTTTTGTTGATTTTTGATTCTGGTGCTGTTGTGGTGAAGTACTTAGCCCCTTTTGAAGATTCTCTTGGCTTCAACTCCTTCGTATACGTAGGTCTGTTAAGAAGTTGAGAAAAATCAGTAGCTGCAATTATAAAATTTCATTTCACAGATGCTATTGAGAGATGGTCGGTAGTGATTTAATTAATTGTGACTGGTGGCTGTGTGGGGCCTGCCAGCCTTTGTGCAGGCTCTGAGGAAAGGAACGTAAGGCAAGCAGCCTGCTGTCAATAGGATGAAGTACCTATGCAAACATTTGAACCACCACGGGCAGCTTTGGGGGACTTAGAGAGAAAACCCAAAGTGTTGAAGTGCTGTATTCCCAATATGCCACTTTTTAACAAGTCTCATCTGTGTGACTGCTTTTAGTAGAAGTGTGAAGAAGCGCTGAAGGGTTGGACAACACCGTTTTGGTATCTCAGATTTCACACCTGCCCATAAGGTTGGGGTTTTTTATTTATTCTTTTAAGAAGCTTGTGACCTGCTAGCCGAGAGGATCCTAAAGCCTTACGGTTCAGCTCTGTTTCTAGCTTTACTGCAGAGCTGTCAGATATTTTCCTTGTGTCTCAAACTTACCCCTCTGTGCCATCATCCCCTGCCACAACTCCAAACTTCATTTTAAAAGGGCATTTCTGAGCCATTGACAGCATTACCCAGTAGCAAGCTCCTGTGGTAAGGCTTTTGCAAAGCAGACACTTGGAAAAAGGGCTTCAGTTGGAACACATCTATGTAGTATATGTATATATATATATATCTTCTGTATACAGCTTGTATTCACAGGCTTCAGAATGCATTGATAAGATACAGTTCACATGGGTAGAAAAACAGAAAAATCATAGATTGTGAGTTTTATCTTAAAGTTTTAATTTTTGATAGATTACTTGAGATTTTAAACTAAAGATAAATCAGGTTATTTGGCTTGAAGAAAATATTTCCTAATTTCAGAACAGCTTTTAATTTTTTTTCTGTTCATTGTATTGTAAAGTTGTATGGAAGTGGTTGCTTAACTCACCTGAACAAGTTCATCGCCTATGACTTCTCTGTATGCTTTGAGTACTTTCCCGTTATCTTTCCTAGTAAATGTTCCTACAAGTTTATTTCCTTCCATGTTCCAAGAACCCTATAATGAGAGGAAAAAAAAGCCCTAAGAATTTGCAATAGGTATGACACAAATTTGATTTAAAATCTGCAGGAATGCTTAACAGTGAGAAGAGATTAAAACAGTGTAATGCTTTATTGGACATTGAGGTAAAGACTCTAAAAAAGAAATTTTAATAAAACCACTAGTTTATTTAATTGCATAATAGTCAAGCTAATTTTTTATTTTTTTTTTTTACTGCTCAGTACACCTTGCTTTAATTAACTGTATCCACAGAGAAAGTAATATCTTATAAATCCCCACTCTGTGCTCTAGGTGGTGTGCTTGAGTATTGTAAGGCATGAAATTGCCATTGCCTGGATTTTATAGTGTGACAATTGCTACATACTCTGCTTTTTTGGGCACTCCAGAGAACCCTGAGTTTTGCAGTACATTAAGAGTTAAGACTGCCTTATGATTTTTGGATACAAGCTGCAGGCATTCCTGAACTGTCACACTTTAAAAGTAGAATTTAAGTTACTAACTGGGAAGACAAGTAATTAATCTTGAATCTACTTCATAAAGTTATTATCATATCATAAATATATAATTATATTGAAAGGTTCTTACAGTCAGTTCTGTCCCATCAGCCAGACTGTAATCAAAATTGACTCCCAGAGTGAATTCAATATCTATGTTACGGAAGTTGCTTGATTCTGTGACAGTGAATTTGTTTCCATCTTGTTGAATAGTGATCTTCAGGTTATCATGGGCTCCTAGCTTTCTTTTCATCATGTTAACACCTAGAAAAATTAATTAACATCAGTCAGAAAACAAAACCCTAGAGCATCATATTTGTCTCTTTTTAATGACTTTTTTGCGGTCAAGTGTTTTGACCTAGATTTTTATTCTTCACTTTTTATAGAGGCCATATTAACCAATATGGATAAAATACAGACCACTATCCAACTGTCATGTTTGTATCCATGTAACGCACAGTTTGTGCGAACTTAAAGTATCAGGATGTTAAAATGACTTGAATCACGTCATTCTATAAAATTGAAGAATGATGATTTCCTGCCTGGGTAGTCTTTAAACTAGTTTCATGTTACCAAAATATTCCTGCTATAGAATTCTGCTTAAAGTTTATGATTCAAATTTTCTGAGCGTTTTCCTTAAATGCAAAATTAGAGATTCTTTCCTCTGCTGAAACAAATCTGCTGGAGTTAAGTTGCTTTAGATTAAGATGATGTAATGAAAATCAGGACGTTTTTGCAAATAAATGCAGCACATGACACAAGGGCAGAGCAGCAAACAGCAAGGACAAGTGAGCCAGAAGGTACCTCACAGACCACTTGACTTTGTATTCAGCTGTAGAAAGCATTGGAAAAGTGAGACTTACCCATCGCCTCCATGAACTTTTCATAGTTCTCATTTTTGTCTATTTTCCAAGTGCCATTGAGTGCCATGTTTCTGTTCGTAGGAGGACTGCTCTGAAGTAAGGTTTCTTTGCAAGGAGAATTTATTTACCGGCTTATCTTGAAAGCAATTTATGAGATGATGTGGCTGACTAAAGCTCAACTGAGGTGCTGATCTTTTCAAGGAGAAGTGCACAGTTGTTTAATCAAATTTCCAATCGTGCGCGTGCTGCTTGCTGAATCTCTCCCTTATTGCCCCCAAATCCTGACAGTATCTTTATTGCTCATCTTCATAAAGAAGTGCTAATCCATTCATTTTATTCACCGTATTTGAGCTGTAGTAAAAATCAGCTATTCAGTGAAAGCAATAATCAGAAAATAATAATTTGGTAGAGATCTGTTCTTCTCAACATAATAAGCATGAGGCGGAGGATTTACTTAGTGTGTGCAGGTTGTTTCAGAAAACTATCCACTTGCTTCTAGTCTAGCGTTGAGTTATGAAAATTGGGATGATACTCTGTATTCATGTGCTCACTCTTTAACATATAGTTTAAATTCTGAGCAGTTTACATAAATTTTCTTCATTATAGCACATTCAGTGAGTGCTATGTGCATCTAACCCATTCATACATCAGGAAAAGATGCAGCTAAGTGAATTTACCTAACATAGTTGATTTCCATAGGTCCCACATTTTGTCTGTTCAAGGATAATGCAGAATATGAGTCTTCCCTGACTTAGCTTCTTTTTCCCCTACTTCCCATCCTCTCTATCTGGTGCTGCTTGAAACTGAGCAAAACTATTGACCCAGCATTTTTCTTCATGAAGTTTGAGGTTATAATTATTATGTTCACATGGGTGGCATCAGCTTTGCTATCTGTTAGCTTCAAAATGTAAATGTAAATCTTGAACGCTGAATTGGGTTTTGTTTAGCACACAGGAGATGGGTTGTGCTCTGCTTACCAAATTTTCATGGTGTCTCAAGTTATCATAATCTTATACATCTGTGGATTGCAGCCTGGAACAAGAGGTTTTACTGAAGTATAACTATAAATTTAGAACTTTGCTTGAAACACGGGAATAGTGTGGCTTTTCACTCCAGTCAGCTTCATTTTGGAATCAGTAGTAGTCTGGCTAACAGACTGGAGAGTAAAAATAGCTCAACAAGTATTTCTTCCTTGATGAAAAGAAAAAAGAATGTAGGTTCGTTTTGTTGCAAGTGGTGTAGGGAAAGGTGCAGCAGAAAGCTATAAGCTGACCACATGTTAAACTTAGCTTTTCCAGATCCTTCGATCTTTTGAAAGATGGGATTTGGTGCAAACTAGTTTGTTGTAGTTGTGAACACCTCGTATTCCAGCTACAGCTAGTCCAGCGCAAGAAGACTCTCCCAGCAGTAATCACAGAGGTTATCTCAGATCTGCCAACAGAGCTCCTTTCAAGGGTGTTTCTGAATTTGATTTGAAGGGAGCCACCTCCTCTTACACAGTAGATGTTTCAAACCTGGGGCTTTTGCCTAAACTGTTTCGGGAAGAGTCCATCATTTGCCAGATGAAAGGTTGATATGAGAATGCGGTCCCCTCAGCGTGGGTCGTGGTGGACATCTTGAATCACTACGCTAGTGAGCCAACACAGCTGAGGCTGGGAGAGAGCAGGAACCCACAGCCATGTCCCTGTTGGATGAGGAAGTCTGACAGATGGAAGGTGTTCTTAATGGTGGGGAGGGAAGTACCTCACGATATCTATTTACCAACACCCTGAGGATATCATGCAGTTTTTTTATCACCTTGACTTATAGAAAAGTTCTAAAATAAAATCTGCAAAGTAGGCATAATTTGGGGGGAAAAAAAAAAAATCCTGCCTTTAGACAGATACCAGAATTCCAGAACTAACATCTTTTGTGAAGGCCAGAATTTAAAATCTGTATCTCCCTGTGAAGTGCAGCATTGTCAGGTACAGGCAAGACATTTGACTTAGGGAAATAGATAAATGCTAGTGCCTGTAATTGCAACTGGGGAGAGATCAGCCAACTATAAATGGCAAGATGAGTAGTTGTCTTAGCGTGGTGCTGAACCCAAACTCAGTGTCTCAGGAAGTGTCCTAGCCCATGCCCAGTGCTGTGCTAATCATGGGTGCCCATCTTACCCTTCAGCCAGCTCAGAAAAATGAGCAAAATGGGTTTCTATTTGAGTCAGATTATCTCTTTTTATTGCATTGGAGAGTATCTTGACCTCTGTAGTTATCACTGTCAATCTATGTTATTTATTTAGTATATAGAGAGAAACAAAAATACCAGGTGTCTGGTTATAGTTCATCCAATTTATTGTTACTTAACAAAATTATTAACTGTCTTTATAGTCTTTGCAGAAGGGCTTTTTCTGACAGGGGTGTAATGCAACTTTTGAACCACTTCTGTTCTATCCAGTAGAAAATTGAGGCCTGAAATTATGTAAATTATTCACATTATTTTAAGCATATGTAAAATCCAACAAAGAGGAATTTAGCATTTCAAGAAAGCTTTTCTACCTTTTAGGTGGGTTCTACATTTTCTCCAATTGCTTTTCTCCTTTGAATGCAGTTTGCCTTAACCTCTGAAAAAAGAACTCAGAGTAATGACATTCTGCAGGTTAAGTAGGAATTTCTACATCCAAATTAATTCAGTGGGTTTTTTCAACCTTAAAAAAGGGGAAAGGTCTTTTGGAGCAAGTCCTCAACTAACAGGAAGATCTCTCAGATGCGCTTTTTTTCAGTCAGTTACCTCAGATCTTGTCTTTCCATCCTCGTGATTCTTTGGTCTCCCTCAGAAGTCAGACTGACCAGCCAACTCCAGACCTTTCCACCATGGGAGCTGTGAGTAGCTGGGTCCTTAATTTCATGTCAAAGCTTGTTGCTGCTCCATTTCTGTCACATTTTCCCCTTCCTTAGCATTTCTTCCCTGGGCATGAATCCTTAGGGTCCTGTTCAGATCAGCCCCACAGATTTGTCAGTTAAGTAAGAATCTCCACAGGTGGTCAATATTTGAGTTTTATGGTGTCTTTACATTGGTGTAGCACTGACAGCATAAAGAACTGTTCTTCCCTGAGGTCTGATGGAATGTCAGAGCCAGAACAAGCAGCCCTCTTTTGAATCTTTCACAATTTACATGAGTTACTTAGGACTATTAGCACACTAAAATCTGACTTCAGTTTTCTTAACATGTACTAGAATTACATGATATACACTGCATTCAGAGTTTGAGTTCCTATAAAAGTTGGATTTCCTTCTAAAATGATAATTAAAACTGGTTGTATAGGTTTGTTGGGTTTTTTTTATGTTGGTATATTCCACAGCCTTTCTCCTTCTTCTGTCTACTTCTTCCTTTTGTGGTTATCAAAACTACAATTTTTGCTTAGATGGTGCCTTGTAAAACTTGTTTCTTAGTATTGCTGGTTGCATGAAAGTCATGAAAGCTCAGGGTGTGTGTTTGTGGCTTTCTTCAACGTGGTAGCTTCAGAACACTGAAAATGGGCAAACTTTATTAACTTGGAAGTTTGATCTTTAAGTCAAGTGGATGGAAATGAATTATTAACTTATATGGTCATGCCAATCTCATCATGCCAGTCTGTGATAATCGTACCAAGCTGTATTATGAGGGTAATCGACAATGAGGTTCCAAAGATCAGGGTGACAACAATGCTTTTGCAGTGGGTTATATTTGTCTACCCTACTTATTGTTTTGCTGCTTGTCTTCAAGTTGTTCTGCCTAAAATTAGCTATGACATATACGTATCTAAATATTGTTATTTATAATATTATGTACTAAGAGAGATGAATCTCGGTTAAAACCATGTAGATTAACTGGTTTCTGTTGGGTAGCTGTGAACTGATTTGGCAGTGTTTGTGCATGTTTTCCTCTGCGTGATTCTTCTATATGTCTTGGGATGGATTGCAAAGATGGTTGGATCCCTTATTGTGTAGTTTCACTAATCATTTAAATCACAACGTGCAAATTTATACTGATCTATGAAGTAGATAATTCTATGCCAGTAAAGCCAACTTTAACATAACTATGGGTGGCCTAGTAACAAGGAGCTCGATGGAGCCTAACTAATGCCAGCTCTTGGATAAATAATTTCAAAGTACATGTTGCAGCTGGATTTTGTATTGCAGCAGGATTAGATCACACTTGAGCTAGATTTTGTCCTGCTCCAGCTGCCTGTTTTCTAAGTTTCTCGGTTTATTTTGCTTCAGGGAGAATCTCCTGGGTGCTGCTAATATGCAGTCTGTCAACATTTGAGATTACTGAGAAATTTCCAGTGAGTATAGAATCATTTGATTAGTCAGCTGTGGATCTTGAAACTTACTCTGAAGTGTCTGTATACAAACCTTTTTAATTTCTGTGTAAGGGCTCTGATCCATACAGTGCTGCGTGGTTTTGAGAGTTGATTATTGGAGAAAACTGAAGTCCATGACCTGATAAGCTCCAAGTTAAAAGAATCTAGAAGCAAAATGCAGGATTTTCTTAAAGCTATAACAGCTCTGGTATTTACTTCATTTATCTGTTATTTTCTAATCTCTTACTGTATTTACTTTATTTATCTGTTACTGCACGCTAAAATGAATCCTAGGATTACCTGCAACAGTAGAATGTAGCCTAGTTTCAATGAAATGAGGATGACAGTGAACAATTGGCCATAAAATTAAGTGTGCTTTTCAGGTAAAGGTTATATGAATCTGTGAGTATTAGTGCCATTTGTCACTTGTCATAGAGACTGATATGTCAGTTGTCTCATAAGGCTTTGTGTCAGGTTTACCTAACGTATTTAAATCTATATCTTAATACACTTTTCCTGTATTTTCCAGGCAAATTTAGGGAAGTAGTTTCTTTTTGTTCAGAATGTGATCAAAGGGTGGGGTTGAGTTATAGTCCAATGAGCTAACTGCACACAGTATTGAAAGTCTGCATCAGTCTTTCCAGTTTCTCCAAAATTCAGACTGGACCTTTAGTTATCTCAACATAGCTGTTTGCTGATTGTACGCTTTTGCACTTGATTATGATATAGCTCCAAACTCCACCAAGATTATTGCGATTGTCTGATTGGTGACTTCAATCTAATCTCATCTGTAAAATGATGAGCTTCAGAGTTGTTCTGAGCTCAGCATAACAGCAAGAGAGCACCCTATAGGGCTCAGATATTTAAATATTCCTGTATCCAAAAGGAAAAGATAGCTTCAAGACAAAAAATTATTTTCTTCATGTCTCACCTAAAAGCAGAACAGACACCCAGATCCTGGTTCTAACTCAGAAATGGACTTTCTCCATGACCTTGATCAAATTAACCACTCTACTTATTTGTAAAATGGAAATTCCATTCCATTCAAAAACTGTATATATCACAAAACAGTGGGCCAGGGACTTGATTAACTTCTACATAAAAGGATTCTGAAGAAATGCCTATATGAGGCTATGTCTGAATTGATTATCCTCATATTTTAGCAGGAAAGAGGATTTTATCTTTACTTGATAGTACAGATTCAGAATAGAAAACAATGCAGCTGTTTGTCTCAGCAGTTCAGTCTCTCAGGAAGCATAAAAATATGTGTTAAAAGCTTTGGAATAATGGGGGAAAACGTGCAGCCAAGTATTTCAATAAATTCTGACTTGTAAATACTGAAGTGAAAATTTACTGTGTTTATAACTTGTGATATTTTTCAACTGGAATGGAAGTTCTAAAGTTCTGCTAAGAAGTGTGCTAAGAAATACCACCCTCTTCTGAAGGGCTGAACAACTCAATGGCTGTCAGACGCCATAAATGTAGATCCTAAAGCTTACTGCCGTAACAACCTCACACATTTGTATTCTTTCTGAAGTATCTTAAAGGGTGAGATTTCACGGGACTGTGAAACGCGTGCCAGCAGTAGCTGTCACCTCTGTCATTAAAAATATGGCTGGAGGAAGGAGCTATTGTCTTTTCCATTTGTTAACAAGGCATCGTAGTTCTGCAAGATGTGGAAGACCGAGTGTAACATTCTTTTTAACCTCTTCCATGAGAATGCCCTCGTTCAAGGCTATATTGTTTTCGGGGCTGGGTACAAAATGATTCTAGCACTCCTGTTGAAAATCACACCAATTCTTAGGAATGAATCCAAACATTCATTAGGCAGCAAAGACTAAGCAGGAGCACGATGAGGTTGGTGAGAAGGTAGTCCCAGCAGCAAATGGTTACCTGATATATGGTGATGTGCATAGACAGTTGTTAGTTGCACTCCTAAATTGCCGTTGGTTCAAGCAAACAGTGCCTGTGTTTTGTGCTGACCTAAATCTAGCCCTTCATAACTTTTTGAATGAGGCTGTTGTTTGTCAGGGTTGTACATACTTCTTGGTTTTGCCTAGAGCTAAAAAAAGTTAAGCCCAAAGTGTTGCTGTGGAGAACAGGCAAAGAACAGAAATTGCCAAGAAGCCCATCGGTCTAGAATTACTTCTAGGATCAGCAGTTTGCACATGATGAGCTTTTGTTGTTAAAAATGAGATTTTATAGTTTTGTTTGAAGTCGCTGGGTGACTAGTACCATCACTCTTATGTGCTACCCCAGGAACTGATTATTTGGGGGTAGAGGATGGATCTGCACTGCTCTCTAGTGGTTGGTAGCCATGAATTATTTTTTGCTGATTTTAAAGGAGAAGTACTTTATCACTGGTTGATCTCAGTAGTACTTTTAAGTATCTTGATATTATTATTAAAGTTTTTCTCTTCAGGGTTTCTAGGGCCTTGAGAAGATATTATAAAATACAAATGTAGAGAAGTAATGAATTGAATCAGGGAACAACGAGGTGTTGAAAATTCAACCTCAATAATATTAATTAACAAAGAGTAAAATTTTAACATCGTCCTTTTTATTTTAAAAAGCATGAAAACAGTACAAAGAGAAGAATGAGGAAATAAGTAATAAGCAGCAGCTTGAGCATAGAAAATAACCTGACTCTGTATTCTTGATCAGCTGTACAGATAAGTAGGACTAATGATTCTCTTAAGCAATGTAACTGGTTTTACTAAGTAGTGATAGGACAGAAGCAAGCGAGAACACACAACATTCAGAAGACTTTAATACTGCTTGAACATAATATACAGAGTAACCCCCTTAACCTAGTACAAAAATACTTGTGCCCAGAAACTATATATTTGTTCAAATATTTTTTTAAAGATAAAAGAATACAAATGGACAAACTCAGTGGCTAGTGACTGTGATTAAGATTTTTATTAAACTATAATAGAAATGTATATTAAAACTATTTACAGTGCATTTCACACTACATTCTTGAAGAGACACATGCAGGTATCTGCCACGTGAATACAGAGAGGGCTCAAATCCTACCTTCAGTTACATCTGTAAGGTACCTTGGGCATCAGCAGGAGGAGCTGAATACAGCAAAGAGCAGGTGAGGCAGGTGTTACCAAGGGTAAGAGTTTGGTCCCTCTTTATAGGTAAAAAAGGTGGATTTGACACATTCTTTCTATACAGCTCAATCCAACTCCCGCCGAGGTAAATCGGAATCATCTACTTGACTTCTGCTGGGTGTCTGAACATGCCTTAGGCCCTGGCAGGACAAGCTTGTGCTGTGGAAGGTAGTGGAAAGTAGCTACTATATAGCATTGTCACATAAATATACATATACAAACAGTGGTACTTAGATACGAGTTTCTCTATGGAAACAAACTTCTTTATGTGGAAAATAAACTTTCCCATGCAATTTCCGTTCATCTAGCAATGACAAAGATAAAATGTCTTGCTGTCACAACTTGTCACTAATTACCAGGCCAGGTTCTGTGATGTTTCTTTTTCTTGTGAAAGTCCAAACCAAAAAAATCCAGCCCTCACTATTTATCATACTCTGGCCAAACTGTTTGGTTTTTTTCTAATTCAAGTTCCAATGTTCAAGCTTATCTTTCAAATTAGTGCAAGTCCCTGAAGAAGTACAGCAGGGAACTGTGAAATAAAGCTAAAACCTTGTGGAATGTAAACTGCGTGTGACTTGACATGAAGAAACTACAGCATCATAGACAAGACTCCTAACTAAAGCTTTTGTGTAAATTTGCCTGAAATACTAGGTCTCTATAAAACCTTAACAAACATATGAATTTATTATGAGTGAGGCATTTATTCCATCAAAACTCTCTGCTATCTTCTCCTGCATAACTGCAAGGGGCACCAGCCAGGTCACTCAGGCAACATTCTCTAATTTTAAGGGGCTCTTCATAATCTTTCTGTATGATGGGTTGGAAAATCAGTTACCTAGAAATTTTGAAAAATCTTCTGTATTAATTAGTGTTCTGATTTTTGTCAGTTTGTGCCACTGTCAGATAAAACGCATTCGTTTGGAGTTTAGAAGTTTATCTTGCATGCACACAGTTGCCAGAGGGTGATGCATAAAATGAGGCTTCAACCTTCTCTTCTAAAGAGAGGTCAGCTGGTCATCAATGAATGTTCACTTTTATCACTAGCCCACTTGTATTCTGTGAAGATATGAGAGTAATCTGCTTTTAATTTTAAATGGTTACTAATTAAAAATCAGTACCATCTCCAAAATCAACATTACATTATTGTGTGAGAAATAATAATAGACATTCTACAGCTGATATTGGAATGGGACTAACTTGTTGGAAAAGAAGTACCACCTGCAGCTTAAGAGCCTCACTGTTCTTTTTCATTAGAAGAGGTAGGGTTAATCAGTAATTTTGTATATGTTAATACGTATGACAAGTCATTTTTTCAGAATGGGAAGAAAACCAGAAAGAAGCATTCAACTGTACTGTGGAGTGACTTTCAAAGAAAATATGTCCATGTGAGAACAATTAGGACACTCACTTAGTACTCTTCATTGAGACAAGTATTAAAAATTAGCAAGTAGCATAAATTCTGTACCTAAAGACTTAAATATCAAATTTCACAATTTTGGCTTTAATTAACTTAAGACTCAACTGACAGTTATAAACTGCATTTCAGCTTGTTTCTTCTATGATCCTCACTGATTGCTTTAGCTGGACAATATAAACTGGGGAGAAGATGTTTGAGGTAAGACTAAAATAATTAGAATCACAAGTCATGACAAAATTAATGGCTGTAATCCACATGTTGAATTCTGAAGGCAATGAATTTCAGGCAGAAAGCAGCCTGGCTTTTCTTTCTTTTTTTTTTTTCTTCATATTGTCACCTATTTACATTAAGAAAAGAATGAGCAATTTCTGCAAACACTTCACACAAAGCTATGACACGAAACCAGCACATTCTGACTTTGCCCTCGGGCAGAGTGAAACACTATATAAACAATTTGATCGCTCTCTGAAATGTCATAAAGTACAGCAATGTATGCTTATAAGGTTCTTAAACCAGTAGTTTGAAGAGTTTGGTTTGGTAGCAATATATACAGATAGAGGTGTATTATGACATTTAAATGGTTTATTTACTAGGAACTGTATTTCTATGTTAGTTCCAATCTTTATAGCGGAAGAGAGTCTGTGGGATAAACGTTTATGGGTATATCATTAAATATATGCACACACTGTGTAACTGTCTTCATTTTAAGTGAACCTTTGAAAAAATGCAACATCGTGTCCATTTTTTCAAGTCAAAGGTAGGAATCCAGCACTCCTTTGTAGTAGCTGTAAATTTGTCATAGTAAAACTTTGCAGAACACACAATACAGCAAAGAAATTCAAGGATCTTAATGTAAATGATACATCACTACACTGTAATATCTCTGTAGCTGATTTGCTGTGTTGTCACCATGAATGACTAGTCTCAACCATACTGGTAAGAATACACCTTTATATACATATACTTTATTCATATTTATATTAAATATGTATCTCATCAGCCTAATAATTATATTTCAGTATCTCAAGCTTTCAAGGAAAAGAGTATACAAGGAATATGCAAATCCTGAAGCAAAGTTTCCTATTTATTAAAAAGTACCTAAAAAACTCTTTTTTCTGGGGTGGTGCACAGGCTGCCGTCATTTTTCTGCATAGCTATGACATACTGCATCATATATTGTACTGTGTATGCATATAAATACACATATGGAGCACTGCAAAACAGTAGTCCTGGAATTCTTAGTTATTGTTGAATTGTATACTTTTTTTGAAAATCTGGAAACAAAAATCAGGAGGAATACTTTTGCAGAAGAATGTTTTCATGTTCACCTGCAATAACATATTATTGGTAGTCATTAGAGAAGTTTGAGATAGGATTTAATCAGTGACAAATAATTTTGATTCAACTTCCAAATGAAGTTAAAATCAGCGTATAAAAACCCTGTTTAGTTTCCATTTCTTTGTGTGCTTCTCGCAGCTATCTATGGGAGCCATTCTTCCATGGCAGCCTGCCAGTTATGTTGTGACATTTCATCAATCTTCAAGCAGTTTCCATGATTTATGGATAATTATGACACTTCTACCACAAAACTGCTAAGACCTTCATTGCCTAGTAGATCACAGGGTTTCAAAAAATTCCTTTGAATGTAAGACATTGGTAAGACATTCCTCTAGTAAAAAAAAAAAAAAAAAAAAAGGAAACAACTTCCTGGGTGCACAAATTCTGGGCATTTTTCACTTTAAAGCCCAGTTCTGTCTCCTGAAAGAGCTTGTCAGAGTATATGCTGGAGTATATGCTCCCTGGAGTTAGTCCCAATCTTTCTTTCCTCTGAACCTCTGGGAAGAGAACAGGCAGGACTGCTCATTACTTTTATACCATAAGACAGCAAGATCAGATAGGGAGAAAGGTGCGAAATGCAGTAGTCTTTAAGATACTGGCCACAACATGATCATTAAACAACTATATACATCTATGGAAGTAATAGGCTCTCGGGGACGGTCGAGTAACTGCACTCGTACCTTCTTGTGGGCAGCAAAAACTACCCTTGCAGATCTTTTTCCATCTCAATCAGATGTAATAAAAGAAACATACTATCTTTATATAACCTTGGCTTATACATGGTCATGCTCTATCTTGAAATGT
Organism: Coracias cyanogaster; assembly: GCA_033124195.1. NCBI lineage: Eukaryota > Metazoa > Chordata > Aves > Coraciiformes > Coraciidae > Coracias > Coracias cyanogaster. Next base: position 30,362 of record JAVSBS010016258.1, on the reverse strand, counting down.
GGAGAAATAATTCAGCAGTGGCAAAACATAAGCCAAATTCATACAGTGTTTAGCAAAATGCAGTACTCCCCTATTACTAGGTCTTCTAGGTGAACTTAAGCTTGTGGTTGTTAAATCAGCATCTCAGTTCCGTTTGGCTTGATTGCTTTCTCCATTAATCAGATTCTTCTCTTGTTGTTCAGCTAAGGATTGCCATTTCTGCCTATTTTTTCTACAGCCATCCAGTAAAGGGTAGCAGGCCTCTGACACATGTGTTAGGGCCTGAAATAAGAACATGGCAAACAGATTACATTCAACAACAAAGTAAGTGTTCTTAAAGATGACCGTGAGAGAGACCAGAATGATTAAAAAACTAGGTCTATTTTTAACTGAAATTGAACTTGTATTTTGAACTTCAAGGAAGGCTTCCTGCTGCACATCCACCATGAATACAATTACCTGGCACTACTGCAGATTAGACTGAGTGGCAGCATCCATACTGCACCAAGCATAGGTGCAGAAAGAACCAGGAAATGTATGTTGTATAATACACAAGTGACCTGACCAGCATTCCCAGTCAAGTCCTCTGCATGAACTTTGTTTGTAAGCCGGTCCTTTGAATATGTAGCAAGATTGGTCATAAGGATGACCTTGGTAGCACGTATGGGGCCATATTCACTGTATCAACTGATTCCAAGGAGTTCTCCCAGAAATGGAAGAACTGTAGACATTTGGGAAGTGTAAAGTGGGAGTTTAATAGTGCAGACAGCGTGGAACAATGAAAGGTACAGGAAAGAGTGCTTGAGCTCACTGATTTTAAAACTACTAGGACCAACTGCAAAGTACACAGAGAAGAATCCTGGCCGCTCTGCTCATCACTATAGAAAATGTAAAATCAGTCAGAATTTCACATGGAATTTGGGTCTCGTTCAAATAACATGAGGTAGCAATGTCTAATTCTCCTTTAATTTTATGTAAGCAACCTGAATTATCAGGTCATAAAAATCTTCATGGTTTCTTTCAGCTTTATGGGCTGCATCATTAGTTCCAGCAGAGTTTATCAAATTATTCCTGATTTACACCACTGCAAGAAAACTGGGGCTGTCAAATAGCTCTGGACTTCTCCTGTTTTATGTATCTGAATACCTCTAAGCAGCATTTAAAACTGCTAAATGGTACTTTTTTCCATTTAAAAAAATGAAGAGAATGAAACACATTTCTCTTATTTTTTCAGATGTCTGAACTTAAAGAGAAGACTTGCAGATCATTCAGTTTAACTGCAGTGGTTACCTAGTTAACACCAGCCACAAAACATCAGCTCACTAGGATCTGACCTACTCTGAATAACATGGTAAGTCACGTACTTGCAGTGCTGTGTTGGGAACTCATCTCTGGTAGTGTTGTTTGTCAAATTCCTACTGACTGGGTGAAAGCTAAGAAAACAGGGAAAAAGCTGTCCTTACAACCCTGTTTATTGTTTATTTTTATAGCTTTAGAAGGTTGGGGAGTGAACTGTGTGCTTGTTGATTTTCAAAGTAATGAAATGGACGTTGTTTATATGTTTTACAATTTATTACTCATGGAAGAAAACAAAAATCTGTGTAAGCATGTAATATCCCCTACATGCACTCTAGTCAAAATAAGCAAATGCTGCATCAGCTCAAACCATGGCCCCTTCCTTGTCCTTGGGTTGACCAGCACTGGTACGGGTTCTGGCACTTCCTCAGGGCTTCCCCTCCTCTTTAGTGCTCCCTGCTGCTGCAGGTAGGGCTCTTGCCGAGCTGGCAGGGTAGGACACATGCTGGCATACTCTGAGTCTATACAAAGTCTCAGACGCTGTCAGCCTGCTATTTGCTGTTCCAGTTCAGGTGAGACTTTGAGACCAGAAGAGAAGACTCCAAACATTTGTAGGTGCTTTTGGCTGCAAACCAGAAATGGCTTTGTGTTCACTGTGGCGTAACAAAGCTGCAGGTGCAAAGCAGGGGCACAGTAGCTAGAATTTACTCCTGCACCTTGTTTCCTAGCAGGAACTGTACAGGAGCTCAGCACAGTTTGGACTAGTATCGCCTGGTGACAAGTGATGTCACTTGATGTAAGATTACGTGATGTAAGCTGCGGTGTGTATTTCAGAGTAAAAACTTGATAAATTTTTTGTCTTTTCATAAATGGAAAGGTAAAGCTCTTCCTTAATGAGAGAAAGTAGAGAAGTTCAGGCCCTGGAGCTGCGGGCATTCAAACCTGCTCGGGTCTTCTGCTCAGGGAATATTCTGTCTGTATAATCTGTATTTTTCTATAGACACTCAGTCTTCTTTCAATGGCCTGTCTCCTACTGGAGACAGTTTCCTGAGGCTTCCCAGCAAAGGCTGCCTTATTTTCCTGACAGTTTCCAAAGCACAGAAACATGTTTCAGGGACAGCAGCTAGTAGTTCCCTCTCCTTTCTCTATCCTTGTTTCCTTCCAACGTCAGTTGGAAGGATGTAGATTCTTTTTAGAAAAGTTCACTGTGTAAGGGGGGGAAACTGAGTAATCACCTCGTTCCTCCCCCTGGAAGATTCTTGAGGGTTAGGCTATCTGTTCCTCACCTTTCTTTTTTTCCCCTCGGTTCCTGTAAGATACTTGCCACCATCCCAGTGAACAGGCTTTCAGTCTAGCTCTTTACTGGTTTAAAAAAATCAGAAATCATTATGTTTTGTTTCACACTATATCCTGTGTATAAGTATCTGCTTGTACAATTTGTAACCAGAGTGAAAAACATTGCAATGACTTCCCTCATGCACTGCTTTTGTGTGTGATGAAAGAGGAAAAAAAAGAGGATGGGAAATGTTAAACTTGGGTAAATTTCCTATACATAGCATATCACCTTTTGCATAAGGAATTCTGAATTCTTTAAAACTCTTAAATGACGCTTTGTATCAATGCACTATGTGGATACCGTTCTTTTTCTAGATAGTTTTGTGACTTTCCCTGGTGACCATATCAGCTCACTGGAGCTGCTGGAATTCAGAATATAACCCAGGGATCTAACACCAAGTGCACAGAGCACAGCAATTACTGCTAAATTTTAAAAAATTATAACAAAATGCATTAATCAGATAAACATACCATTAACGATAAATACTAAACCAATAATTTCTTCAACTGAATAACGAACCGTATGTAATATATAACAAAAAATATTTTTAAACTAAGAGACTAGTCTTTTTTATTCTGCTTTTAAATCTGCATCTGTTAGTGGCTACAGTGAGCAGTTCTGGTTTTAGACATTTGCAATTCTTTCTTTGGCACCATACCTCATACAGCTGCAAACAAACAGCATCTATGAATCCAACCTGCATGCTGGGAATTTTATTTTTCTTCTCTCTGTTCATTAGATCCTGCAGATAAGAAGTAAACAAGCTCTGTGTTTAAATGCATTAAATAAAAACCCAACCAAAGCCAAAGAGACAGGCTGGAATTAAAAAGCAGCACCTTAAAAGGCACAGCAAGCTCAGCCCAGCAGGGTATCAGTACATGTGTTACAAAGCAGGTAATTTGACTGCATGACTTGCTTTAGGAGAGTGTCTTTGGACTGACAAAGCCCAAATATAGCTAGATAAATAGACAAGCTTACTGCTTTTGGATAGGTAGCAAACAGGTGTACCAATTTAGGAATGTATTTTCAAGACAGTAATACCAATATCTCTTCTGTCTCAGAGATAATGACACATTATTGGTATTTGGGAACTGCAGAAGAGGACTGACTACTAGAAAGACAGGAAGGAGTTGGTCCTATTTTCTGGTCAACAGGAGAAATCGTGACTTTGGAAAGGAATGTGATGTGCTGTTTGTAGAAGCCATTTTGAAAGAAGTGATTCTGGATGATTCTGCCACTTACTGTTGGTTCTATGTTGAGTTCCTTCCGCTCTTTATCTCCTTGATCAAAGAACTCAGCAGCTACAAGCTCAGCAATCTGTAAGAGATTTCACACATTGAGAGCTCTAAAAATTTGCTTGCTCCCACCAATCAAAACTGTTTCCCGTGTTTCCTGTCTCTCCTTAGGATATCTTGAATTGGGACCCCCATAATGAGACTTTCCAGCTTAACAGCTAGCCTTTAGAATTCTCCATGCACACATCCGTGCACAGACAAAACACCTGCATGTGCTGATATTAACTCTGACAAAGCAAAGTGAATTAAAATGGCACACGAAGAGTCCTGATTTACCTTCCGATTACTGCTAGCATGGTGACATGGCTAAATGCACAGAACTTGCTACAAAGACCAGAGAAGGTCTTCAATCTATGTACAGCACTTTGAAGGCCTGCTTCCGAAGGCTCTGCATTCCCCCACAGCCTTGCAATAAGGAGTGATGGAGGAAGCAGAAGCTGTTACATGGAGTTTGTATTTTGTGTTTAGCAAATCTGAAAATTAAGCATATACCCGTTGCTGAACTGGCCATGGTTTGGTGATGGCTGATAAATCACAAGCAGTCATCAGCATTGCTCTGTAGCAGAAAACAGAAAGAAATCAATGAATTACGGTATTCAAGTCAAGTGATTAGTAAAACAGAGTATAAAATTTCAAGGAACACCGAAGTCAGAAAAACAAGTGAAATTGAGGCAAAGTCCTAAAGGTATCCAAGGCTCAATGGTGTGGTAGACTTTCACATGTGTGAAAGGAGCACATAGGATCAAGCAAACCTGGACAACCTCACTTGGTGGATTCGTGCTGAATGAACTGTTTCATTTTATTTGCTACAGGACAGACAGCACATTTATTTATTTCTGACGTTAGCAGTGACTACCATTTTTATTGACAGTATGAGGGCCAAGGACTGAAATAGGAATAGACACAGAACATGACTGAGTTTTAAAGGCACTGAATTCTTAATTGTCTTTTTTCTTCACTGCTGGTAAAGAATCAGCTTCAAAACAAACTGCCTGTTCTGAATCCTTAGTTATTGGTTTCAGGAAATCAATATTTAAGTATAACGTGTCGACAGTACTGAGACAGGAACCCTACACTCTTTAGGAAGAACAGAACTCCACATGCGACTTAACAAAGTTTATTATACCAGTTGCAGACTTAGTAATTCAGACCCAGGGAGTCATTCAGTGACCTGTGTGCCAGTGCCAGTTTGTACCGGCCCAGAGCACACAGATCTGCTGGTTGTAATGAAATTCACAGCAAGAAGGCATGGAAAATTGAGTAGCTAATAATATAAACAACTTCTTGATCATTCTGCTTTTACTTACAAAAAGAGCTCCTTCTGTGCAGGATCTTCCCAATTAAATTGCTTCTTCCTTAGAAGTTCAAAAAATTCTCCTCTCCTCCTTTAAAAGAAGTTAAACCAAAAGATTTTGCAGCGTGCTCACACAATCCAAAGCTCCAGCAATGAGTACCCAGCCAAACTTGCCTCTGACTTACTTTATGTACAGTGCTAGGTCTGTGGCAAGAATGGCTTGTTTTATCATTTTCAGTGTGGCCTTGTATTCTTCAATGGAAAGGCTGCTGAGAATCTGATTTCCCTTTGCAGAAAAACAAAACCAGTGTTATCAGTAAAATGGGCAACAGCACATCCATTTGCTCTTCGATACTAAATCGTTGTGAGTTGCTTGCTGATATCTGATGTCATTGTTTTGCCCTGCTTCCTTTCGCAGATTCCCCAATTTAAAAATAAAAATTCCAGTCTTCTTGAGTAATGGCTGAAAGCTGCGCAGCAACAGCATCATAATTGACTATTACAAAATGAAACTGCAAGCAGAGCAACATCAAAGCCTTCAAGGCCATTTCATTCATCAAAATTAAATTTGACCCTAGCTGTATTGTAGCATTTCTCTTTCCTTTCCCCCCCTCCCCTCCCTAAAGCAGAGGAACTCTAACAGATTCCAGTTCCTGTCTGTACACTTCATGTAAATCAATATATTTTCATTGAAGCAACGTAAGTAACAAGCAATTACATAGAAGCATAAGCTCAGCAGAGAGTTGTTAAATTAAAGGACTATGGAGTTGGTGAAGTGGCAACTTGCTTCCACTTTTTTTCTCCATTTTCCTGTCTGAATGTGAAAGAATTATTACAACACAAAGGATGCTGGAACTACCATACCTGTGAGATGAAATGAGCAATGAAAATATACTACTTTGAAATGATTGCGCATGCTGAATAACTCATCTTAGAATTAGTTAATAATATAAACCAAGAAGAATGTGTTTTTATTTGCATATTTACTTAACTTAGGTTTGGCTTCACTTTGGAATGTCAACATTAGCAGTGTTTGGTTTGGTCTCCTCAGGACTGCTTTGTGTATGTGTAGGCCAGAATGTTTGTTGAAATGAGAGCAAGGACTTGGGTTTGTTTGGTGGTTCATAACAGGTCATGAAAATGGCAACAAAGGCTTTTTTTCCCTTTGGTCCAGGGAAGCAGGTATTCAAAGGGCTATTAGCAAGTCTTCCCTTATCAGGCAACACTTGGAAAGGTTTGGGGGCACTCAGCAATGGAACTGTGATTTCAAAACTGCTGCATTTGCTTTTTTTACCCAAAAAGGAATAAAGATCTCTCAGGAATGTATAAGGGTGGGAATCTATCCAAAAGCTAAAAATAAAAAGTAAAACAGGGAGTAGTTTCCTTCAGCATACAGGAAAACATGGCACTCACTGGACTATTCAGGATCATAAGGCATTGATCAAAATGATGATGCTCCATGATTGAGTGGCAATACAGCTGAGCCAGTGGGTGTTCGCTTCTGCGAAGTAAAAAGAACCATCAGATGGAGAAGTCAAATTAAACATACTATTAATCCAGAAATAACTTCCATTTTGATGTTCTTTTTTTACTACCAGTTTACCCTCACTCACCCATGCTTGTTCTTTCCCCCTTCTGTGAAACTGGCCAAACAAAATGAGCACATTTGGAAGGATGCAGGTGGAGTACAGATACAAAGACAATGCTGTTACTTTGTCAAAGCACTGACAAGCTCTAGTTTCTGCCTTCTGTTACCTGTAGAGACCAGCTGCACACAAAGAGTGAGAATGTAATCCGAGGTTTTATACAGAGTGAAAGTTCTTGTATGAAGAGGAAAGGCAGCAAGAAGGGTTCGTTCACAAGCAAAATTTAAGTGACACTTTGAGGTTTTGTAACATTCTCAACGCCTGCCTGGCTCAACTACTGAGCTTGTAAGTAATAATGCAGCCTAATCAGAAGCCCTCTGATACCACTTGATAATCCCTGCTGACCTTGGTGGACTCTGGTGCAGGCCCCAAAATGTTGATCAAGTCATTTCGCAGCGTTAGTAACTGTATTGATACTTGATCACTATTCTCTTCATGTCCAAACTCCTGCAATATCGCTACCCAGCCTTTGCCCAGGGTAAAATCCAAAGGGGAAATGTGATGTTGGTTGTACCAAAGGCAGTGAAAACCAGCATGAAAACAACTGTGTGGATGCAGAATTCAAAGCTAGCTCAGTCTAGAAAGACAGGATTTACTGTTTGAGTAGCTTTAGGCAAAATGCAGAAACTTCCTCTCCGAGGATTTCTAATTTCCCTCTGTCCCTCATTGCATAATACCGTTCTTAGTTTTTGCTAACGTATCTTCATTTTCAGCCCCTGCTCTCACACTGCTTATGTCATCTCCTCAACTAAATTTGGATTCTTTTGAAAGGCTGTTTTGCTGCTTATCCTGAATCTATTACTCTAATTATAATCTGACCTACATATGTTTAATCATGTAAGAAATTATTTTTTCGCATACAGTTCCATGGGACTTTTTCCATGGTTAAGGATCACTCACACGAATTAGTGGTTGCAGGATGGGATCCCTCTGTAAGTGAGCGCACAAAGAGACTCAAATAAAAGTCATAAGAGGAGACTCTGGGGATTTAAGAAGCACAAAAATGGGGAAAGAAAGATGGAAAGACAAACAAAAATGTAGAAAGGGAGATTAAAGGATGCAAGCCCCTGAGGATTATGGGCTGGCTGCCCAGCACCTCCTCTGAGACCACTGCAAGAGGAGTATAGAGCAAATAATGCTTGTGTGTTTCTGTAAGGAAACAAGTTGTAGGATGTGCCAACACATGCTGGGTGAAATTCCCATTGAGTTAAGCAGGATGCATGCTGTGTCCCCTGAAGTTCATCCTGTCTGAGGAGAGAAATATGTGAGAAATATCTGAGGTTATCTTCCCAAGTACTGCACTGAACTAGAGCTTGCTCCGTATTCACAGACCCTGGCTGTCTGGGAAGACATGAGTGCTGGAAGTTGTCAAGGGCTAGTGCTGGGCCGGCTACTCGACAAATGGCAGATGCTCACTATTAACTAAATAGATCCTACTTCTGTAGTACTTAGATGTGCAGTTTTCATACCCTATGCTTGCCTATTTTACATGTGGCTTTGGAAGAAAAAGAAAAAAAACCTGCATGTCTACCAAAAGGTAGTTAATTTCCTGTAATTTCAACTACCAGGAATATTTTAAATTTTGAAACTCTGTTGCTTAAGAAAAAGATAATGCTAAGTATCCACTCTCCCTGCTTTCAAGGGAGAAACAAAAGGCATATTTTCCTGGAAAAAAAACAAACAACCTTTTCATTTAGACTTAAATGAGGGATTAAAAATAAAACTCATGGAACATTCTATTGAAAAAGAATTACTAAGCTGTAACCATCCACTTTACAGCATGTGCACATGTTAGATTTTGCTGTCTATGACACTTTCCCAGGACATTTTTGAGAGGAGATGACGCATCTCCAGATGTCTTCCAGGAAATTTATTTTTAAATAAATAGAGCAAAAAATAGCTAACTGGTTCTAATCACTGCAAGGCTACAGTTACTGCTGGAATCCCCTATTAGGGAACTAGGAAAAGGTTACTCTTTCAATTTGGTGGGGCTTTGGGATTTGGTTTTTTTTTTTTTTTTGCTTTACACAGTCTTAGTGTTATTCTGAACATATATCTGAAAGGCAGGAATTCTGCTTCAGCTCACTTATTTTTTGCCTTTCAGTATTCTCTGCTTCAAACAAACCCTTCCTCCCCTGGTATCTCACTTTACACACAAGGAGAACAGCAAACCACTTCTTCTAAAGGTAGCTTCAAAGCCACTCTCCAGCTCTGCCAGAAAAAAGATACAAGTCTACTTTTCTGGGTATCTTTTCCCCATCTCTGGTCAGATCAGGACACTTCTATGTTACAGTAGTCGCATTTTGATAGCTTCAAAATGAGGTATTTTGTTTAGTAAAAAAAATTCTTTCAAGGTTTAAAATACATTTTGACTTTTTGCATTGCAAGGATTTTTCTGTAATTCCAGAATCGTTCCAAGTTAAAGAGTACAGATAACCCCAAATCAATGCCAAACAGTTATATATTTTTAATGTGATTTTATATATGTATCTTACCCAAATCAACTTTGAATTCTGGAAAAACATGGGTAAACCACGAGGAAAACAATCAGAGTTCCAAATCATAGGGAGAGGCTTTTGTGTTGGCTGGCTGCAGATCTCAGCTCTGCTGGCCCAGACTGGACGGGGAATGGCTGGTTGGGAAGGGAGCAGTCTGAAAAGCTGGGTGTTTCCTGCACACTGTGCCTTAGAAGCTGGGACCTTTTGCTGCCACCGCATGGGAAATGAGGGATGGGACATCCAGAACAGGAGCAGGGAGATACAGCCCCTGCACAGTCCCCAGAGAGTTCGCTTCATTTCCCGTCATAGTTAGTAACGAGCTGAGGTTGTGCATCTTTGCTTTGCACTCTTGAATGTTTCTGGCTGTTCTTGCACTTACTGCTTTGTACTGCTCCTTTGTACAGCCCCACATTATCAGCTCAGTTAGGTTGTACTTAATTTAGCTCTGTGATTTCAGTGATCATTTGCTTTTATTTAACTTCTCCCAGACTTACGTACCTTTGTATGTATGAGTTGTTCACTCCCCTGTGATCCAAATCATGGCTCAGAGTTGCTATCAGCAAAGCCAGTGTTTCCAAGTCAGTCAGTTTGCTCTGTATGTAAAGAGTAATACAAGAAGTGAGTTAACTTCATGATGGGGCTTTATTTTGCACAATGTATTTTATATTTGCTCTCTTTATGCACATAGCAGACACAGTTCTGGCCCAGGGAGGACAGGGACATCAAATGCCATGCTGGGAATAAGGGTTATCTCTGAAGTGTATCTTTAATATTGTTCCATGGAATTGGGTAGAAAATGTATTTAAATCTGTCCAATGAGAAGCAGAGGCTGGACAAAGCTACAATATTCATGCAGCATTTCCTAATGAGACAAGAATAGCAGGCACAACCGTCAGGATGGGTATTTGAAGAACAGCTAGTGACAGCACTGCTACTGTGGGGCTGTACCCTCTGTACAATCAAATCTGAATTTCTTTAAGCAGTTACAACTTCTGTAGAATTGCATCTACTTTCTAGGAAATGAAACCTGTCCTTAGTTTAGTCAAAAGACAAATCAGTTCGAAAATGACTGATTTTATGATTCTTCTAAGAAGATGTGTCCCCCAATGCCCGCTTCTCCCCTCAAACTAGAGAAAATTGAGAGGCTTGTGTTCAATGCCGATCTGGCTCCAGAATCTAGGACATGAAAATCAGTGTGGAGTGAATCCAGTGCAGTTAGGAATAAAACAATTTATGGAAATTGCAGTGGAGATGGAGAGGATTCCAAAAATAGCAAGCGAGCTATTGGGATTGTCAGAGATTGCTAGACTGCACACGGAGCACAACCGCTGTGTCTGTGTCAGTACAGGAGTAAAGCCCTTCCCTTTGTCTTTTCCAGCACCTTTTGTCTTTTTTTTTTGTAGTGAGACAAAGTTTGTAAAGGAAGGGAATGGCCTACAAATAGGATTTATTTATTCTCTCAGAAAAACAGACTGTAAAATAGTAAAAGCCAACTAATAACAATTGTCTGTAATAAAATGGAAGAGACATTAATTCAGGATGAACAGAAACATTTTGTTTTCTTCAAAAACATAAAATCAAAACCTAAAAATATTTTAGAAAAATCTTGAATCAGTATCTCTATTATTTTCAGGATCATCAGTATTAGTAATAAAGAATGATTAGGTTGTTTTAAAAATTATTTTTATTAAGTTATTATTTAAACTATATGTTGAAACATTGTTCAAAAGCCTTGAAATAAGCATTTAAGTCTTTCTTTCCAAAAAATGTTCTACTGTTTGTCTAAAGCTGTACTCACCTCCGTGACCTTAAAAAATTTCCTATTGAATATTATAAGGAAACATCCTGAAATAGGGTCAGTCCTTTTCTTTACCACCTTTCTGACTTGCTGGTAACATAAGCATTAACTTTAGAAAAGGACATAATCACATACGTACCTTATTTGAGGTATTCCCATTGGGAACATCCACTTGATTGTTTCCAGAGGATTTAACTGAAACTGGGTACATAACAACATGACAACAATTCCACAAGCCAAGCCCTTAATCCTCCAGCAGAAATATTGGGATTTCACTAGCGATACCATGGGATGATGAGCACCGGACTGACATGACAATCAGGACTATGCATCATTATAGAATTTGTTTAGCCAGAAAGTTCTTAATGTAGAAACAGCAAAATGTACCTGAATTTTCCCAGTTTTCAAAGCAGCAAACATACATTGCGCTGTGTTAAAGGCATGTCTCCAATTGTGATAAGCAACATTTTTCCGGTAATTTTTCTTTACACTTAAAATCCATCTGCAGAGAACCTTTAAGAAACAGTATCATATAGTTAACTGTAAATGTCTTAGAAATTGATTCTCTTTATGAAAACAAATCTTTCTTTAATCCCCCTTGAAAACTCTCTCTTTTACAGAAAAAACTTTCCTTTTAACTCAAATATAACATAGATAAGAATGTGCTTCCAGCCACTAGTTCAGCCTCTCATTGAGTCTGCAACACTTGTGGGTTTGGGGTTTTATTACTAATGGCTAAATGTTTGTGTCAGAGGCACCGCTGTTCATTCAGGAACTGAGTTACATCGAGCTAACTGGGAGAAAAAAACCTCTTGTTTGTAATGACATATTTGATAGAGACTTTTTTTTTAAAAAAAAAAAAATTACTGAGTTCTCTTAAGAGCTGTTTTGGTAATGAACATGTGGTTTTTCCTTCATATCAGCTTGTCAAAAGACAAGCAGAACTGGACTTTGGAAAGCAAATAAGTATGATAGAAAGACAGTGATTACTATATTGCTGGGTTTTTTTTTTTTTCATGCAGGATGAAGGTTTGTCCTGGATGTTTTACACAACGGTATTAAAAGCTGGGGGTTATACTTCTAAGAAAGTGAAAGGTATGAAGATCAGATAGTAAGCTGATGTGTGCTAGAACAGGCCCCTTGGTTTAAATGACCAAATGTTAAATGCTGGCTGAGAATCTAGGCCTTGGTTTGTTCAAGAAAATTTTTAGTGTTCCTAGTGAAAGATGCTGTATTGACAGAAATGAAAATCCAGTATCATTCATGCACGTAAACGATTCCACACAGACAAAAGCAGCAGCGTTCTCTGCCTTCCCACCATTAAAAAGAAGCGACAGTTTTCTGTAGTTCTAGTATGGCAAGTTCAAAGTGTAGCTTCAAAGTTGTCAATGTGCTCTTGCTCCTACTGAGATGTGTAATTACGTGTCTATTGTCATGGTGTTATTTTGGTTTTGCAAATCCATTACAATTGCTCCACTGGGAACCAGAAGCCCACCCATTACTGGGCTACCTGATTCCCTCTCTTCTGTTGGGACATATCCCTTAAGGAAGTACAAGTCCTTTCCCCCGGAAGTACAAGTCCAGGTGAAACTAAGTACTTGGACATTCAAGAGATCAGACCAGGCAATGCAGAACTCCTTTTGGCCCTTAAACACTAAGAACCTAAACTAGTCTATAAACTGGTGATCTAGAAAATAAATACTTGCTTTCTTTTACTAATCTGTTTGCCTATGAACTCCTCCAAATTAATCTTTCATTATGGTATTGAATTTTGAAGGTTTTGTTGAAAAATATGTAAAGCAAAAATAAGGTATTTAAAAATGAAGGTTTTTACAAAAAGAAATTACATGCATTGCAGGGGAGAGGCCTAAAAAAATTATCTAGTCTAAATCCAGGGCTAGGAGCAAAATCAGAATACCTGTTTAGATCACCTCTGACAGATGCACCTACCATGAGATCTGCTGGTTGAAACCTTCAGGGACGTTTCCACAGCCCACATAAGGAATCTGGTTTGGTCTTTACTATCCCCATAGCTATAAAGTTCCCCCTGATCGCTGATCTAATCTTTTGTGGGGTGAAAGGCAAAGCTAATTACTTTTCCTACCTTATATGGACATAGAGAACAATATTACTGTCCTCTTGATAACAGTCTTTCACTTCCTAAAAAGTTACTGTCATCTTCCTCCTTAATATTCTGTTTTCTGGAGAAAACCATTGTCATTCATTCAAACTTTTCTCAATTTCCTGAATTGTTATTTTTTAAAATGAATTTCTATCTCAGTGTGTCTCTTCAAATAGGAGCTACAATATAATTACTCCCTGGGCCTCAAATACCACTCTGTCAGTAAAGAATGAAGTTTGTCCCCTTTACTACATTATTGACTTTTACATAGTTGCTGGTACTGGTAGCTGTGAAAGGTTTTTCTCTGTTACCGCTCTTCTTTTGTTCACCATTTTAAATGTATGCATTTGAGTGTTTTCTTTAGTCTTGATATATTTATTCTTGCTGGTTTTGTAATATTGCTATGCATTATCAAACATATTTGATCCTCTGCCTCCACTCCCCAAGTTTTCTAAAAAAGCATTTTACAATCCGGTAACCAAATTATTAATCATTCAGTAGAACCAACTGAGGACAAACCCCAGTACTGCCCACTTTATATACCTTCCTAGTTTGCCAACACTCTTTAATACAGATTTCCAATTATATTTACTGTTGGCTTGTTTCACTATTCTCCCGGTTTTCTAATCATTGTGTTGCCTCTTCATGCGAAGCAGCACTTGTCAGCGTTCATACCTCGTGCTTCATCTGGAAATTTTGCACCAGGTTGAGGTCTGTGAACATTCGGATTGTACACAGTGTTGTTTCAAAATCAGATAGCTCAAAATCACTGAAGTAGAAGTCAGTTAGGTTGAGAGATTGTGCCGATGGTACTACAGCAGCCTGGAGAAGAATAAGAGAACCCAACTTAGCACCAGGAAAGAGAAAGCATAACATACATACCTGCTTTTTCAGCAGAGAAGTAGTGAGGAACTAGATTTTATCTTCACATTGTACTGTGATTACTTCTCATTTAGCTTTCCCCAGCCTTTCTTGTTTAACATTACCATATTTGCTTAGATTTAACACACATCTTTCCATGGATCAAGAGAAGAAGGCCAGGATTACCTGGTCAGCCTGTTACCTAAATCACCTAAGCCAAATTGTATGTATGAAATCGAGAGACGGAGAAAATAAGGCAGTGGAGTTATTTGTTTGTTTTTAGGGTCATGCAGGAATAAAAATCTGTAACTGTTGACATTTATCTAAAAATTGTGGGGAAAGAGGTGTCAGTAGAGCAGTATTCCTAACAGAATCCACATTCAGCGCTATGGTAGTCAGACCATGTCCACAGGCAGAGCTTTCTCAGGGCTAGAAACCTGGAAAACTAGGATTCACCTGCGTTCAATAATCTTTAAAACCTTTGGACAATGTTTTTGTTGTAATTTGAGGACAATCATAAACCTTCAGTGTGAAATTTGAAATTACAAAGTAGACAAAAAACCCCAAGTCTATTTTTTAAAAAACTCTAACTTTTATTATCAGCCATATCTCCATGTATTACAACTCTATGTATTACCAATCTACTTTTTCTAGTTACAAAATTCAGAATGTATGTATCGGTCGCCCTTTAAAATATAGATGTTAATGTTGCTAACAAAAAAATTGGGAAGTCATACACCAAGGCATTAGCTCCAAGGAAAGCCCCAAGCACAAGAATAGTCCTTTCTGGCATGCAGGAAGTCAAGCAAGCATGGTAAAAGCCCAGCATGGATAAGCAGGGAATTCCTGAGGGAGCTCAGATGAAAAAATGAAGTACACAGAAGGAGGAAGTGGGGATGGGCTACCTGAGCAGAATATAGAGACGTTACCAAAGCGTACAGGGATAAAGATGGGAAAACCAAAGCCCAGCTTGCGTCACAACTAGTGGTTCTGTTTTGTTTAGCGGTAGAGATGGAACCACAGAGATTACAATGGAAGCCAGGAGAAACCATAGGATGCATGCTGATCTTGTCAGGGCCTCTTTGTCAACGAGCAACAGTGTGGTAGGGCTGAGGTTCAAAATCTGTGTGATGCTCACCACTCTAGAACTATCCCTAGTCTTGTGCCTTGTTCTTTGGCACTTTGCTTGTCCAGTCCTGTACTACACAGCTTGTGGTCCCCCATGTCTATGTTCCTCTCCATCCTTCTCATTTTTTTTTCTTACTGCAGAGGTGATGCTGTTTCCCTAGGACGGCTGCTCCGACAGAGAGAACTGGGGAGACTAAGCACAGGCTGTGCTTTGATCTACACTTGAAACCACAGCTGTAGTTATTCCTTAGGCACTCGTTTCTAAACACAGAATTAAACATGAGCAGAACAGGGCACTGCACAGAAAACTTAAAAAAAAAAAAGTAAATCCAGAACTACTGTGTAAGGCTATAAAGCCGTACCCATACTTGGGAGGCTTGTAAGGTACCAAAGATACAAAATACACGACATTCAGAATTAGCTGCAGAAAAAAAGAGTTCTTGACATTTTGCTTCTGGAATACTTAACCATTGGGAGTGGAAACATCAGCTGTTACTGGCACTTATACTGGTGAGCGAGGCAGTCAGTATCCTGCTGGTTCTCCCATCATTTCAGCTCTCTGGCCAACCTGTACCTCTCCTTGTAGGCTTTGTAATGTTACTCTTTTATGTGATGTATTGATTCAACTCAGGAACTGATCAGTTTAAGCTTCACTATAATTTTTATTTCTGGGAGATATGCTTTTGCATGGTTAGGGACCACATCTGAGTAAAGGACCAACCTTTGTTTTCCTATTAGTGGAGTATTTCTAAAGTAATAGTAAAAAATTCAATTACCACTGTTACCTGCAGCTCCCTCGTTTCCTCCTCAGCAGCAGAAGCATGGTATGAGAGAACCTACAGAAAGAGAAAAGCAGCCCTTAGTACAAAAGAGCTATACGATTACAAGGTATTTTTCCTAAAGCAGAATTTTCAGCTTGCAGCTGCACCACCTTGCATTGCCTTTGCTGAGAAAATCTAGTGTCCATGCAGGGACCACGCTGGTTTTAAGGGAGCTCTCTGAAAGCATACGGGGAGATATCTGCAGCTTTCACAAACCTCCCACAGCACAGAATCTTCTTGAGATAATTAGGTCAAGAAAACGTAAATAGTTTCTAAAAAAGAGCAAAGAACTCTGATTTTCTCTTTGGAAAGTTTTCATGCCCCACTTTCAAAGACAAATAATCCATGAAACAGCTATAATTATGAGCCTGACATTGTTGCCATAATAATCCTTTTAGGAGTTTATTCAGACATAAAAGAAAGTTTTGCCCTAACTGAAACTTGGCAAAAAAGTTTGAAAGACCTTATGTTTGTTTTAAATTAACAAAATAAGCTCGTATTTTTTAAGCTGTTGACAACACTGGACGTGAAAATGTTCTGGAGGTTTTTTAGCAACTAGAGACTGACTTTTTTAGTAAAGAAGCCATTTTATAAACTAACCTATAATCTGTCTGGACTTCCTATATTAGCTATAAAGTGTTATAGTAGGAGAGAGAATTGCTAATTTGCCATATAAACAAACAGCTCTTTTTTTTTAAAGCATGGACACGATCTTGACAATTTTATCACCTTTTTATTTAACATGACTTAATCCAAGTTTATTTGAGAGTTGTAACATTTCTTTTAGAGGCTCTGGGGTACATAATCCCCACTTTAGGAAATCTGCAAACACTCTGTTTACATACTGAATGCTAGCAGATCCAAAGTCTACAAATTTTTCACTTGCAGCTTCAAGTTATCACCTCTGAGTAATTCAGCTTCTCAGACTAAAGCCCTCTGTAGCTATTAAACTTAACAGTAACCAATTCAAAGGCTGAGAGCAGATGACATTCATCTTGATATGGTTTGACGGAGTCTGAGGAAATTGCTGAAAACCTACAATAATGCTGCTGTTACTCCACCAACCAGTTTGTCTGAAGGACTGAGCCAAAGTCATCACAGAAAACCTCAGACAAGAAAAGGAAGCCCCTAATCCCCCAAACCATTTCCCCTTCCTACGCAACAGAACTAACCCACTATGGTGCCAACGTGTAGCCTCATGTAGGGGAAGAGATGTGTTCAGCTCACCACTAAATCTCATGAGAGAAGTTAAAATACAATACCAAATAAAATAGTCTGCTGGCGGATAAGGAAACAAGCAGAAAAATTCCTGTGCAACAGGCCAGATGCTGTTCTCCTGGGGAAGAACAACTTCTGTTCAGTATCCGTGTGAGTAGCTGCACTCATATGTAGAACAGACAGGGTCCAGAGGAAGTTGGGATCTGCTTTGGACTAATTAAGGACCACCTAGATTTTGAGCTCACCTCTAATGTCACCATCTGTTTGGCCATGGCTCTTTCTACAGCTTCGTACATCTGCGTGTTCTGGATCCCCAAGCCACAAAAGATGACGAATGCTTCCAGGAACTGTTCATCATTTCTGTTGAAGGCCTTGATTTTGCCTGAGTTTTCTTCCATCTTATTCACAAGCTGGCAAACCCCTATGCCAGGATACAGAAATTAAAAGAAGTAATAAGGAGAACTGCCAACATATCACCTCTCGTATGAAACATCAAGAGAAAAATTAAGTCTAGGACAGTTTAGTCTACTGTATAAACCACCCATATACATAAAAGTGTCACACAGGGCTGCTGTAGGATTTCCCCCTTAGTTTTTTAGAGTAGCTTCACTGTATCATAGAATAAAAGATAGTTACACACTACTTAGTTGACTCTTAAAGTATTTATTAGGATTTGTAAAACAAAAATGTAGGGCTTCACAAACTTGGCTATCTTGTGAAATTCTAGGGTCGTTTTCATCCTAACTTTTATTAGGAGTAGTATTCTAGATTGATTTAATCCCTAAAGACAATTTGTCCTTTGGAGGCTAATTAAATTTTTGTAACCATGCCAAAAGAACATTTATGAAAGTCAGAACAGTGGTACACAGTTTTCACTTCCTTATTTGAGTCAGTACTGGAAATTTTTTAAAATAAATGAACTAAAGAGAGAAAAGCCAAGTTGAGGCTCAAAGCTGAAGTATACTTGCTGATTCTCTGTGGATGTGATTGCATTACAGCCTGCTCTGAAGACTACTGAACTCACTGAAAAGCATCTTACTGAATTCAGCTTGTTAGGTTCAAACTTGTTGATAGTCCATCTGTTTATTTGCTCTTGAGGATTTCTGGACTTTTCTGTGCACATGCCATTGAAAGGCCTGACAGGTGACTTCTACCAAACATTGCTGCAGCTTAAATCCCTGATGCTATTGGAAGCAGAGGGAAATCCACAGATATACCTCACTTTAGTTCTACCTAACTAGTGGCAGGTTCTGATAAGAAATCAGAATATTAATTAAAGCATCTGCATTTTAAGCGTACATTGTCTTTGGCCAAAACTGCCGTGGGGGTGATATTGTCTCAAGTGAGTCCAAATGTTTTCTCACTGTCATGAGTGTGAGCACTACCAGTTTTGACCATAAAAGCTGACATTTTCCTGGGCAATGGCAAATAATTATCCCAGTGAAAATAATAGTTGCAAATTAAAAATTCTGAAAAAAATTACTAACTGAAAACATCTTCATTTTCTATAGATAGCTATCATGTACCAGCTTGTGTACTTTATGTATTTTATTAAGAACGTTTTGCAGCAGAAAGAGTAAAATATTATATATGTACTTAACCAGCAAAAGAGAAGCAGCTAACTATTTAGCATGGTCTTTCTAGAACACTCTCAACAATTTTTAGGTTTTCTTGCATCACTGGAGCTACTCTGAATTTACACAGGATATATGAACAGAATCTGAATGCCTTACACTTTGCCACTGTAGGGTCAGGGAGGCCAGATCTGCTCTCTGCTTAAGGGTAGGGAAGAAATTATAATGAATACATTTTACAGCAGTACCAACAGTGAAGGCAATCAGCGGGTACTGTAAGGTCTTGTCAGTATTAGTAATTTTCTATATGGAAGTATTTCCAGCATTTTAGTATTCCATATTTACAGGCTAAATAAGCTCGCTGAGGTTTTTAATTAAAAGGAAAAAAGTCTTTGAGGGGCCAAGTGTGCATCTTCCCTGTTACAGCAAGTTGAAAAACTGAGGAAAACAATGTAGCACACACATGCAAACTGTGTCTTCAGAACATCGGCCTTGGGTGTGGTGACAATGTAACACTGCCCTGCTTCCAAATTGCATTCTGTTTGGGGAACTTGTTTTGTTTAGCATCAGAGTCTCCTCTAAAGAGATCAATAAGAGTATTATAACTGTAGCTGTAAACTGCTGTGGCAGGGGTTGTGGTATTTGAACCTTGCAAACAGGATTCTGATCCTCAGTGGAATGAGATTACTAGATACTTGGCTGATAGTAAAAATATATAATCCCAGCAGATAAGGACTCACTAACAACAAAATTAACTTCCCCTGGGAAAAAGAAGCTGACTTATAAAACTCTATAGGAAAATCTCATGAAACTCACTCTCAGATCTGTTTAGTACTGTTTATGACATTATATTATTTCCATAGCAACTGTGATGTAACGAACACGCGATTAAGACTCAAAAGTGAATAAGCTACAAAAGCAAATGAACTCTTAAAAGACACATCATTTGGACACATGTAAATGTCTCTTAAAAAAATGAGAGAACTGCAGTAAATATCCTGTGTCGTACTTAAGACTCTTCAACTGTAACATTTCTCAAAAGCATTGAGGGGTCCATGCATTACAATTAAATGAACTCAGAAGTCTTTTATTGCGACATAGTTATGAAACCACAGAAAGATTCTGCAAAGCTTTCACCACATACCTGAAAAATGCACAAGTCAGGAGAATAAAAAAAGTCCTTTCATCTTTGTTGACAGTAAGATTTGCTTAGTTTTACTGTGGACAGTTTTTCCCACTCCAGGCCCATCTGCACACCCCACTTCCCAAATTCTGGTTTTGGGTATACTAATCTTAAAAACTAAAAAATGGACTTCTAATAATAGTCTTACATAGTATATAGTATGCTAAAGGAACTTCTGGCTATTGTCCCAGAGGCAACTTCTTGACTTTGCCCTATTAAAGATCTGAACATTAGGCAGGTTGTGAAACCTTAAAAGACTTCAAAAAACATTTCCCAAAGAGAATTACTCAGATTTGAAAAACCCACCTGAATGGGTGGCCTGACTGAAACTTTCAGTTTGAACTTCCTCAGAAAATAACAATAGAAAAAAACAGTAAGAGATCAGATGTAAATGGTTTATCAACAGCTACCAGCATAGTGAAATATCTCTAATTAAAGCTCCACAGTTCAGTCTTCATCTTGATCTTCTAGGGTCTGGTTGAATATAATAAAAGAGCTCCTTAAAGAAGCTGTTATCAGTTCAGTAAAGATGATGCTTCTCTTTCTGCTTCAGGAGTTAAAAAAATAAAATCTGTCATCATGGAAAAGGGACCTCATATTTTCTATACACATCGGGTCATGCAGTTTTGCCTTAATTCTCAAGGAAAATTATTTGAGGACCATTAAAAAATGCATTCTTGGAACTCTTAACATTTACTTGCTGAATTTTGTAAAGCTGAGGAAGTTGGATACATGCTGCTCTCTAGGAATCAGTATATTTTATGCTCTGTTTGCTTGTGGAACTTACTGATACCAGGAAAGCAGGCTGATACTCATTGCACTCTTCATAGGACAGGGAAGTCCTGGTCATTTCCAAAAGCATCATCACGCCTTTGTTTAAGCTGAATCTCAAACTCACTGAAAGACTTAAAGCTCATTAAGCTTATTCCCTGACCAGAGCTTTAAAAAATTTAGGTGTTTACTCATCCTTAAGGACCCAGACAGCAACCTAAATATTTTCAGGGAACTATAGGTAACTAGGCTTCTATGTTTCTATAAGCATCTAGGCCTATGTGGACCTAAGTGATGTCAAACTACTGAAAATGTTAGCCCAGGAAACCAGGGGTACTATGGCCACTTTTAAAAATAAAAGTAGTTCTAAAAAAAACAAAGGAGGTACTGCGGAGGTATTTACACTGGGTAGCTTTAGGCACTTAAACCAGCGTCTTACGACAGGACTGCAGGGTCCCTCTGCAAGCCACAGGTAGAAGCAGGCACCTCTGAAGGGCAACTTCTAGCAGCAGAACCGCACAGCAGCTACCCTTCTAATGGGTGGATCTTGCCGTAGCTGAGTCTCATTTGAGGAGACTGTCAATGTCTGTGCAGTTCAGCTTGGCTCTCCACGTGCCACCACTGTGCCCTAAAAGCCCAGCACTTCAGACAGCTCAGGCAGGAAGAACTTATCTATGGATTTACGTCTTCTCTTCCTTTCACTGCCTCGTAAAAGATCTGCACAAGCAAGACTGGTCCCAGTGAACAGGAAGCAATTAAAATAATTTTACTTACAGAAAATTTTCAAATCTGAAGATACAATAATGATGGTGAAGTATCACAACAGTGCTGTAGAAGCTTGGTAACTTATTAGGTAAACAACTTACAGTCAAGGTTGCAGTGGACTTACTAGTTGAAAACATGCTAATTAAGGATCTTTTCTCCTGGGCTGAGATTCCACGTTGCTGAGATTTTACTGTGGAGTACAGAAATATTTCTATGACATGTATAGAGTATTTTTGGTAAAGATACCTACCAATCACTTTATTCTTTTTCCCATTTTTTATTGGTGTACACAGCAAACTCTTTATGTGTTGATTTACATTTTCTGCATTGTCATTCTGTTAAACAAACAAAGTTTCAATAATGTCATACAAGTGTCAGTAGGAAATTATTCTTTAAAGAAAACATTAAAGGATTACAACATACCAGATACTTTATATGACTCCAGAAACTGAAGTACTACTACTTAATAGTAGCCCATTATCAAGAGGGCATATGGAATAACTCAAGAGTGGGATTTGCTGTTTTCTGAACTGTGACATACCTGTGAAATCAGCTGTAAAGAAGGACATAAAAATCAGCATCTCTCCCTAGACCTCTTCCAACGAGGGCAGCTGAGAAACGCAAAGTCAAGCTTGCATGAAAAAAGTGGTTTATGGCTACCCTGAGAAGAACCTGCTGTTTCGTGGTAAAGTTCAGATGCACTGAAAGTCAAACTGGACTGGACTGGAGATAAGAGCACAGTGCTTAATAAAAATGCCTGACCCAGTATTCATGCGCAAGAAGGAAATTAAGCAAAATCAGGCTTAAATTCCTTTAAGGAGTCTTGTAGATATTTGAACTTTGTCTCCACTGTGCTAATTTTTAATGGTGGGTCCGTTTGCCACACTGTGGCCATTAAATAAAGGGAAATAATAAGGGGAAAACAAAAAGGGATTGAAAGGTAACCAGAAAAGCATTTTCCATTTCTGAATTTCAAATCTAAGCTTATTTTACTTACTGTCCAGGGAAATCTTCTGTCTTTGCAGACATCTGGGATGTTGAGAGGCTCCATCGTATTCTTGACATACTGAGCGTACATATAATTGATTTTGTTTGTATCATAGTTCCTGAAGGATACAACATTATTATTATGTGCTTAGTATGAAAATGGGTCATTTCTTTATGCAAAGCAGGTAATTGTAATATCTTTCCTGTATGATAAACGGACATAACCAATAGATATATAATGGAGTTGAGTTCAAATCCTGTATCCTAATCCAGCTATCATCACAACACTGCAGAGTGGATTGATTTATACATTCCACCATTACTTTAATATTCAACAACGTTAATGCTGAACACCAAACTTAAGAAATAAACAAGTCAGTAGTTTATAGAGATTAAAGATAAAGAATAAACAACCAGGTTTATATTGAAATAAGCAGAAGTCTTTGAAAACAAACTCCTGAAAAATCAATACTGGATGAAGTTCACACGTTCTTTAAACAGCGCATGGCAGGTAACAGTTGTGAATTTTCTGCTTCTAAGTTCATTTCAAATTTGTTCTAAAAGTAAAGGCACAATCAGTTGCCTGGGGATTCTGTTACTGAAATAGAACTGTTTATTCCAAATCAGGACATGAAATATCTTTACAGACTCAATCATCTCCTACTTTTTTAGCCACAATGTATATAATTAAGGCATTTCAATTCTCTTGTACCCTTTGCCTGCTTTGGAGGAGGACATACATCCTAATAATAAACCCACTCCTATCAAGCTCCTCTGGTTTCCCTCCAACATTTGACTTGACTTAAGTTATCCTTCTAGTGTAAGGATGTTCACTGTGCTGGAGGAAGGGAATTATTCTTTCGTTATTTCCAAACCTAGTTATACAAGTCAATGCCCTACAATTCTGAAAACCAGTCTGAAGTGGTGTTTGATTCAGGGTCCTTGATTACATGATAAACCTGAAATTTTATTATGTAAAGTAATACATCCCATCTCATTCATGTCATTGTATTTCTGCTATTGCCCAAAATTGTCTTCTTCAAGCGTAGCAGAAGTTCTAACTCCACTGGCTGACTCATAGGACAGTCCTTGGCATATAATTGTGCTGTCTCATGAACAAGATTCAGATAAGCGATTAAGCCTCCAAGATTTCATCCTTATCAGTTATGAGAAATAATTTATTGATGGCCCATGCAAGCAGTAAATTACATTTGGAGTCTATTAACTAGTAACCATGAAAGGGAAGGGTCAATTCTCTTTACCATTCCTGTAGCATAGAAGAGGAAGTAATGAGGAACGTTTTCTTTTACCCTGTGGTCTTACTAGCCTGTTGTACCTCTGTACTTTCTGGTTGCACATTGTCTAAAATCATAATATAGCCACAAATTTTGGACATAGTTTTCTAATATATGGAATGGAATTTAATATAATAAATGTTCACTGCAAAAAAAGATCAAAGGGGCACAGAAATCTCAATTTTATCTCTGCACACTCTATCTGTAGTAGTGTGTTTTATATACAACTGCATCTCACTCTTGACTTTATTTGAAATAACTGTATTTTATGACAGAGAAAGATAATGACAGAGACAGTAATTTTCAAACTTCAGTACAGAGGTTCAGACTCAACTTGGAAACTGATCTGGATATTTTAATGCAACTACTTCTACATTTTTCCCTTCCTCCCAGTTGAACTTCTTAATGGTTTCTCAAAGATGATTGAAAGTTAGAACTTTAGGAGTTTATTCTTGATTTAGTCAGCCATGTACTTTGAGTCAGCTTCCCTATCTATGAAATAAGAATTAAAATAATAAATAGGATTAGTATCTACTAATGTGGGTATGTCTAGTCTACAACATAGTCATCTATGCATATTTCTTACAGATCAGGTTTAGAGCAGCTCACTAACTTAGATTTTTACTTCTCACATTTTGTACATTTCTGTAGCTCTGCTTTATGATACACCTTAGATCTTACAAAATGAAGATATTAGGCCCTATTCTCCTATTCTGCTCAGTGTGAGCTTTTTAAGGCAATAGAGTTTGGCTGTGTACCTTTCAGGGCAAAACCTGCTCTATAAAAATATCAGTAATGCACGGGACCCAGTGGAAAAAAGGTCTGTTATTATGAAAAAAAAATAGTAAAAGCATAGTTTCTTCAACATTGTCCTGGGATGAACAAAAGTTTTAATTCATTGTTTTACCTCTTCAGATTTTCAGCTGAATCTTCTAATTCCTCAGATTCCATGTGAAACACACTAGAAAATGAATCCTGGAATACCAAGAAAATATTTTAATATGTAGGTATATAAGGTTGTCATAAGTTAGAATAGTAGTCTTCATGAAAAGCTTGTTGCAGTTACCAAAACCTAGTATGTAATAAAGACAAGTGCAAAAGTATTTAACTTCATTTCACATCTAGCAGCAAGTGTACAGGATCCTACCATAAAAATACCTTTTGAAACAACTTTAAGTATCATTGAATTGTCTTGAATCTCTACTGATCACTCTAAGAAGACATGCCACTGTGCAAAATTGATTTATTTTGCACAAAACTCCTTTATTTTAACATTCACCCAATTCTAGACCTGCTTTGCTTGGACAGGTGAGGACATCAAAACCTTTTAAACTGATCTCTGTGTTGCTTTTCACGCAGCTTCTTTTAACAGTTGATAAGCCTTAATGTAAAGAGAAATTAGATTCTCTCTGTACTAAAGATTCAAACTACAGGCTGTAAACTAGGTGCTGGAGTTTATCTAACTTGCAAGGACAGTGTGAGTATCTGAATACAAAAATTATGTAAATTCCTCCTCTGTATTCTCGTGCACAGGAGTGACTCTTCTAAATACAGTGAGAGATGGGATCGTGGCAGATGATCACAAGTGCTGTGTGTTATTTCTGTGCTACAGAACCTGGAAATGCTTCCTTCCTTCCAGATCTTAGTACACCCATATCTGTAACAAGTAGTAAAGGTAAAACTAGCGATGCCAGCACAAGGCAGAGGCATGCAGCATGGTATCTTGCTCCTTGTTCTGCAGCCTGTTTTCAGTAAGAAGGAAATGTAGGTGGGCAGATTGGAAAGGAGTTGGGCTTTGCTTCAGTGAGGCAGGATCTTGGGACAGGCCGTGATTCTGTTTAGATCCCTTGTTTAAATACTCCCTGCCTTAGATATGCTCAAGAGATAAAATGTGCCATCAAAAGTGATTCTGTACAGGAAGCAAAGGCCGCATTGTTTTTCTCACAGTCTTTTCCTTTTTTCCATTCTACACCAGTAGCCAAGAAAAAGAATTACAAGAGTTCAACATTTGAGATCTGTGCCATAGGAGAGAGCTTAGAGCCGTAGTTACCAACAGGTAATGCAAAATAACTGCATCAAATGGCGATCTGGCCTACACAAAGACTGAAGCCTCCCAGATCAACATCTAACCTGAGTAGATGATGTAAAAGAAAAGGCAGAGGCCAAAAAGGCAACAGAACATACTATGGGTTTTAAATACTGTTAGGTCAGAATAGAGGGAAGCCCACACTGCTCCGGGGCAATAAGCACTTCTGCCTTTACACAAAAAACGTACTCACAGTACAATCTTCATCCACTATGAAGATGGTACACCTCTGCACTTGCATGAAGGATATTATAGTGGCAGCTATCTTCTTCAGAATCACTTCCAAAGACTGCTGCTCCTCAAAAATCAGGCTGGCAAGATCAAGAAGCACCTAGGGAAAAGGTCTTTTGTGAAATTTTGACTAATAGTGATTTAAGCAATAATTATCCTTACTACTGTCTTTGATTTTTCTCCTCTTCCCTGAATCAAGAGAAGTCAACATGTAAGTCCATGACCGCAATTAAGTTTTGGCTCTTGCACAGGCTGCAAGGTGACAGTAAATAATAGCCAGTTTGACACTTCTGATGGAAGAAATAAATAGCATAGTTATCTGTCTGATGTTTTCGGTCAGAGCGACAGGATAGATTTAGGCATTAACAGCTCATCATATGAAACCTGAGAAATTCAGACAACACAAAGTTATTTGTCCTAAGGAAACCTGATAGTTTCTAAAGGATCCAAATGAACTCATTTGGTGAAAACATCATTTAGATACAGTCTGCTGTACTTCAAAGCTGCTGCTGGACTCAGCTGCTCAGACATGTTCCTATTATATTCCTTCTTTCATCACAGGAAGCATGGAGCCAATTTGAAAAGATGATCCAACTTTGTACCAATTTACAAACACTGATAGTCACTTGGAAACTCAGACCTACCAGAAAATGTCAAGCAACTGCTGCCTAGTTGTTTCTCCAAAGCCTTTTCCTACCGTATATGGCAGGCAATACTCACCCCTAAAGGCCAGGGCATTAATAACCCACAGGTACATTAATCAGAAGGAAATTCAGTTTTCCATCTGATCATTACTAAAAATATGGTTAGTGACTATTCATAGTTGTAGCAGACTAAAAGAGCAATCTGTATAACCTCTGCTGTTCTGTAGGGCTAATTCTATCTGGAATTTCTGGAGTATGTACCCCTCTGGTTGTATAACTGGTACAGTGAGCTACAGGATGACTTCAGGCAATATCAGGCGTATTGACATGGAATCAATTATCTGATATGCAGCTTTATCTTCTTCCCCTAGAGGGTCCACTGCTCGCAGCACAAGCTGGAACGTGCCCAGCTACTTCTCAGTGCAGTTAGTTAGAGTGTTATCACAGATACACAGCATTCAATCCGAGTAATTAAAAATAGCCAAGAGATAACTACCATGTGACAAGTACAAGGAGCAGGCACTGATTACTAGCTAACCATCATAATTTCAGTATTCTTGGGACAAACCTGTTGGCCATACCTGATTACGCCTGTTCTCAAGCAAAGATGTCTCATACAATTGAGCGTTGTGAAGAACGATTCCACAAAATGCCAAATAGGCGGCAAAATCCTGAAGACAAATGAACATCAACAGCTCATGAAGATCATGTCTCACAGCTTCTTAACTCTATTCAAAGATAAGCTACTGCAGTTTTTGGCAACCACACACTCAGGGTTGGGTTGGGGTTTTTTCAGTTATTCATAACTTGTTGTTTCCTCTCCCATTTTGAACTCATGATCTTTACAGTTTATCCTGGTAAAAGTAGGATTGATATAAGAAGCAGCTCAGAGGAATCAACTCATTTTGCAGCAATGCGTATTTTATCTAGAAGAACTGAGTGCAGACAATCAGCCTCTTTTATTTGGGGAAATTAAATCTCTTGGAAAGTAGAAATAAAATTCTGCTAACATAGCAAACCCACAATCTTTTACCCTTTCAGAATGGGATTAATTCTGATATCCTGCAGATACCCAGTATACATTTTATTTTAAAGGGGAAGTTCTCAAAGAGAAGGGGTGAATTCTGGTTTTTTATTGCTGAGAGGTTGAGTCAACTTCTTCAGCCAGAGTGAAGCCTGGTTTTTGCTATACCAATCTGAATGTGAAGTCTGGAAATGTTTGGAAAGTGTGAGAATTGGGAATCAAGGTGCTTCCTGCTCTACTGCTTATCTCATATATTGTCCATCATTTATGCAAAGCTTTTCCTCGTCCTGCAATTGCTATATTGAGAAGTGATACAGTATTTAAAAAAGAATCACTTTGCAAATTTTAATATTCAAAATATGTTTGTTGGGGGTGCCAGGAGACTTAGAAGCAATTAATAAAAAATGATGTCTATTAAAAGTTATGAAGGTGTTTTGCAGTGCATTTCAGTAGAGTAAGCCTGTGTTTCAGAGATGCATGAGAGATATCATGCTGATCCAGAAATTAAACTGTTTCACATCTACATTTCTTATGGCCTCATACAGAAAGAAATGTGCAATATTAGCAGGAATTTTTACTTTTTCAGAGATCTTTAATTTTTAATAATTTGAAAATTCCTGATCAGCATGAAGAGTAATAACATCTCCATCCAGCATTCACCTGTGAAAATAGAAGAGACATAAATGTCCAGCTTTTATACCTTTTCATCTTGTTCAGTGAAAGTGCCACCGATTCCAGATTTCTTATTGATTGCTTGAGCCACACCAACAACCTAGTACATTCAAAATGGAGTAATTAGATAATTTTTAGGAGTTTGTGAATAGATTCTAGTTCTAGACATATTTGTAGAAGGTAATAAATGATCATTACAGGTATTCCTTTGGTTGACCTTTGGATAACAGAAGATATTTAAGCCTGTTTTTTCCTAATTCATTCATATTAGAAATAGCTGAACATGAACCTGGAATATATTTTAAAAAAAATAAAAGAAGGCATGAGTCCCAGATGTTCTTATGAAGAGGAGTTGATTTGATTCAAAATTGATTCTATAAATTGGAACAATAATCTCCCAGAAAGGCAGCAGTTCACAATTCTGCAGTCATAAGCCACACCATGCAACAGCTCTCTCTAACCTGCTTGCATGTGTAGAAAATACCCCTCCTGCTAGCTCTGAGAAAATTTCCCACAAAGCCTCCTTACCAGATCTAGAGTTCTTTTTGCATTTAGTATCTCTCTGAATCTGACCAGATTAATTATCATGGGCTGAAAAATAGTATACAGAGGTTGTGTTCCTGCTAGACTCAGGTTTGTTACTCAAACTTAGTACATTTATAAAAGTAGGCTTTTACTAAGACCACATTAAACCAGCACTGGGAAGAGATATTTTGTTAGGCTTCAGCTGGTAGTTAGGCTGTCCTTGCCAAGATACCTCACGTTTTAAAATTATTTTCTCTATGGCGCAACTCAGGAGGTAGGGAAGAAGCCTGGTTTACAGATAAAGCAGCTAAGCAAAGGGGGAGAAGTCATTCAGAGGTCCTGTGGGACATCTGTAATGGACCTAGGAAGCAAACCTCTATGCCCTGATTAACAGCTTTCCGTTAGGCAGTTCTTTCTGCTCTTGGCACATGGCCTAAGTTGATGACCTTCTGAGGAAGGTGCCAAATGGAGGGTGGGGACAGTTATGCCTGAGCCATTACTTCTATTGGTGCCCACAAATGCAGCCCACAGCTGAATAGCCACTAGCAGCACCTGGAGGGGATTTAGGGTAAGGCAGAGCTGAAGGAGAGGAGTAGTGGAGTACTGCCAGAGGAAGAGGTAGGAGAGAGAGGCTGGAAACTGGGAGGAGCTAGAATTCACTCACTAAAACCCATGCACTTCTCACAGTTAGACTGTGCATCTCTTTAAATGGCTGGCTCTCTTCTTGTGCTGAAGTCAATAAATCTGCTATGCAGTAAACTCAGAGGCTAGAATATGCTAGCACAGATGAAGCCCACTTAGCTGAGTACAATAACATGATCGGCAGAGCTGCAAAGAACTTCCTCTGTTTGAGATCCAAGTACTGTAAGACCAGTACAAGGTGTTAAGGATGATATTTTTTTCATATTCTATTTAGAGACAAACAATATCAGAAGAAAATGGTGTGGTGTGCATGTTTTAGAAGTTGTATTTAATGGTTAATCATTCAATTTATAATTGCTAAACTGATGGAAGGCATGCAGTTTTATTTTTGTAATGGAAAAGAAGACAATTTACTATCTCTCAGCCTAGCCTTCCCAAAATACTGATGTTACAAATAAGGTCATTGTTCTGCAGCACAAATCGCTGCCAACTGCGGGCTCAAAATGTCTGTCTGAAATAAAGCTTAATTGTCAGCTCCATTCTGTACAGCCCAGTTTTTCCCACAGTCAGCCTCTCATTTACTTCAGTGAGGAATATTTCTTATCCGGTGAACTTTCTTACTGTAATAACAATGTACAACCAGCCTTATGCACTTCTATAGCAGACTTGGA
>JAVSBS010016257.1:17028-33471 GCA_033124195.1 Coracias cyanogaster | reverse complement strand
GCAGGGCCTGTTGGGACAGGACAAGGGGTGATGGTTTGAAACTAAAAGAGGGAGATTTAGATTAGAGAGAAGGAAGAAATATTTTACACTGAGGGTGGTGAGACACTGACCCCAGTTGTCCAGAGAGGTGGTTGATGGCCCATCCCTGGGAACATTCCAGTCCAGGTTGGCCAGGGCTCTGAGCAACCTGCTTTAGTTGCAGATGTCCCTGCTCACTGCAGGGGGGTTGTACAAGATGACCTTGAAAGGTCCATTCCAACATAAAACATTCTATGGCTCTATGATTCTATGATAATCAACATAAAATTTGAACAGGCAATTTGTAGCATAAAAATCAGCTGCATTTATGTGGCTGATACCTTTATTTTAGCATTATTAGAATCAAGTACATCTTCAAGATTTTGTGTCACTTGTATCTCCCCCTTTGCTTGCACGTACTGATGAGAGGGAGTATGTACAATCTTCTCCAGCGTAAGTAGCCATAATGAGTTATAATCAATTTGTTTGTTAGGTCTCATTTTATGCAGAAATTAAACAACCATCAGCACAAGCCATGATAAAGTGTTTGTGTAGAGAAGGATAGGCAAAAATATTCTTCTTCAGGTGTCATTCCCTGAACTTCACAGATCACTAAGAGAAACAGCAGAACATGTGTGAGTTTTGAACAGCATCCCTTTCCCATTCCTCAAGCAAAGAACTACTGGATCCACATGCTAAATTTACAGGACGTACCCCTCTAGTGGTGTAAACTGACATGACTCAATTAACCTCACCCATCAGTTAAGCCAGGAGGCTTCAGGGCAATATTAAACCCTCTGGAAAGAGGATCATTTGCCACAGGCAACCTGAGGCCGCAGGAAATGACTCCATTGGCACATCAAGTGTATCTTGAGTAATATTGAAAATCAGCATTTCAGGACCTCTGTGTTTGTTTCTCTACTTGTTTTTTTGGAATCAAGACAATCTCTCAATAGGTCTTACAGGACACAGAAAATCCAACACCTGGACGTA
The DNA here is from genome assembly GCA_033124195.1 of Coracias cyanogaster. Classification (NCBI taxonomy): domain Eukaryota; kingdom Metazoa; phylum Chordata; class Aves; order Coraciiformes; family Coraciidae; genus Coracias; species Coracias cyanogaster. The sequence goes on along the minus strand of JAVSBS010016257.1, from coordinate 32,460 downwards.
ATAGATTTGACGGTCTAGGCAGAGAAACCACATTTGAATGCAAATAACTTCAGGCTGTTACATTATATCCAGGGCAGTAATGTACACAACAAAGCAGAGCTCAAGGTTACAGAGGAAAAGTATCATTTCTAATACAGAATCATAGAATTGTTCCGGTTGGGAAAGACCTTTAAGATGATTAAGTCCAACTATCAACCCAGCACTGCCAAGTTCACCACTAAACCGTTTCACCAAGCAACACAACAATATGTATTTTAAAAGCTGAAATGGTCAAAGCTGGTTTTGTGGAAGATTAATTTATCTTTACGAAACAGTTTCAGGGGGAAAAAAGCGCGTATTATAATGGTTTGTGGCTGCCTCTTCAATACCATCCTCCTGAGTGCAGCGACTGAAAGGTCTGCCAGAGTTCAAAAGCACAGAACCAAACCACAGAATAAGTCAGGAATAAGGATGTTTTGTGACAGAGAATACTACAGAAATGTATCAAATAAAAATTCCCCAATGATTCAAATTAAGGGCTAGCTGTATATTTTTGCTTGTCTTTCTATCAAGAAAAAACAGAATAGGTAACAACCCACGTTACTTTTGTTATCTACCTCATACAATCTTTTATTATTTTTTCTTGCCCAGTTTTAAAGACAGCTCCATGTCTGACTTCTGTTTCTAGTCCAGTTACAAACCTTCTCATGTCCAGCACACGGGCTGAAAAAAGAAGCAATCATCAGTATTTTTAATTATTTATTTAAAGCCAATTGTAATTGAATATCACACAAAGTGCTTAGTTTTTCCTAACTGTTCCCATTTTGTGCTCCTGGTGTGCCAATGGGATATTTAACAGTTATTTCTTTAGTTTCTGAACTACTGCAATTTCAAACTTTAAATTATTTTCCTTTTAAGAACTTTTAATCTTAAAATAGTTAACCACAATAGCAGAAGAAAGACCAGAGCCCCACAAACTTCCTTGCTATATAAACTGAACCTTCAAAAGTCCAAAAGCGGAAGTGCATCAAGCAGGCTAGAATCCTCCTTATCCTTTACAGCCAGTTTTGTGCTTCTGAATCTATTTGGCGCTCTTTCAGACTTCAATCTTTAAAATCTAAATCTGGGGAGGATAATCTAGCTCTGAAAAAAATTAAACACAGGTCTTCATAAAAAAATCCACAGTGATTTTGATGATGTTTTGACAATCTAAGTACTGTATCACTGCCATCACTGAAATGAATTTTGCTTTGAAGGCGTTACAGCACTATGAAAAACGCTAAATACATCTCTATGTGATGCTGAAAGCAATTGTGTACAAGCTGAACTGCAGAAGGCAGGTTATTCTTCAGGATAGATGTATACATTACAAAACATCAGCATTTACAATAGTAAAGGTCTGTGTTTAGATTGGCCTTTTTTTGCTTACAGAAGGGGAGGTATGGAGAAATAAGACGTGGAAAAAGAAGTTTGTGTGTTTATATGCAGGTATAATCAATTCCGCTGATCAGCAGGGTGTGAGCACTGTGTACATCCCTCAAGGTCTGCCTGAAGCATCTCAAGCCTTTGCACCTTTTTCTGAAACACACAAAACACATTATTAGGCTTTTACTTGTGTGCTTTATTCTTTTCCTGTATGTTTCAAGTTTTTCCCTTTTTAGACTCTACTTGCCTTTCGGATACCAACGCTGCTTGAAAAGCATATTACGGCTGTAAGTATAGTAGGTGTAGTAAGCACTGAGGAAACTAAATAAGGCATCAGATCAGAGAAAACCCCTGTGTAGTAGGCAGTGCTATAAAAAACCTCCTTCCTCCTCCCCCCAGCCCACGAGTACGAGGAATACTTGCCTCTTCATTCGAACACACGAAGCCTGCCTCACTCGTTACAAACCCACCCAAGGAAAAACAGAGAAGGGAGGGGGGGGGGAAAACCACCTCGGTGCCACCAAACCCACCCGGGGGAGCCTATAAGGCCCGAAACGCGGGTGAGGAGAGAGCTGCCGCGGCGGGGCCCTGATGGCGCCCGCCCTGCGTCCTCGCCACAGCGGCAGGTTTACACGGGTGAGGGGAGGGGTCCTTAAATCTGCCCTTTTCCCCATCAATATTTTTCCCCCCTTCATGTTTCACCCCCCATGGAGAATTGCTCGCTGGGCCTTCCCACTCCCGCAGGCCGCAGCCCGTCGCCGCGGCAACCGGCGGCTCCTCCTCCGGTCGGGCGGGCCCAACACCGGCCCCCGCCCGCTGCCGCCGAGCCCCGGGCCTAGAGCCCTTCTGCGTCCCTCCCCTTTCCCCCCCTCTTTGCTCCGCTCTGCCCTGAAGCGGACGCCGCGATGGCTCCGGCCGCTGACCGGGAGGGTTATTGGGGCCCGCCGACCTCCACCTTGGAGTGGTGCGAGGAGAACTACGCCATCTCCTACTACATCGCCGAGTTCTGTGAGTGACCGTCCCGGCCCTTACCTCGGGGGCCGCCTCAGTCACCCCTCACCCCACTGACCAGGCCACAGGGCAAGGGAATCCCCACCTCCTCCGCGGCCCCTCTCTCCTGAGGGGTTCAAATGGCGGGGAAATGTGGCTCCTGCCCCTCGGCCAGCCCCGGCGGGTGGAAATGGGTGTTTTCCAGTCCCCAACCCCCCAAATACCTGTCGTGAGGAGGGGGTGGTGTAGCCCCATCTCTCTCTATGCCCCAGTGTGTTGTTTGGGCCCACCTCGTCCCGAGTCTGCCCCTTTGGCCCGTGCCCGAAGTGATGGTAGGGGCCGGAGAAGGGTTTTGGGAGCTTGGGGCAGCTGAGGTGGGGTGGCCCGGTGAGGTGGGTCTCAGGGGCCTTGGCACTGAAGCAGGGGTGGATGTGTGGCACTGCATGGATGGAGTTTTTCTCTGAAACTGTCGTTGGGGTGCCATGCTGTAAAGCTGTGTGGATCTGCAGCTCTGCTCCCCTTGAGAAGAGATGGGAACATTTGCCCAGCCATGTCCGGTCAAACCAAGGAAAACTGCTTAGGGAGAGAGAGAAGGTATCTTTGGATGGTTTCATCCAGGAGAGACACCTTCACCCAGCTGGTCTTTGATTGCTCTTTACCATGGTCAGGTTGCTCTGTTGCAGGTGGTGGGAGTTAGAATACCTCGAAGGGTTGCTCTGTTGCAAGTGGTGGTCTTTCAGGATAGCGCACAGCAACAGCAAGAGAGCAGGATGTTGTTTTGACCTCAAACTCTTATTTGGAGGCAGTCAGGAATTAAGATACATTCAAGCGTGTTTTAGGGGATAAGGAAAGTGCTTTGACTACAGAGCGATCCAGGAGATGCTTGAGAAGGTATTATATTGTTGTAGTTGGTAACGGATCGAGCCTGTCATTGACGTTTTGTGGAAAAATTAAATACTTTTGTATTCTGGGCAGTGACTTCAAAACAGTGTAGTACTTGTATTTATGTGCAGCCACCTGACAGATGGCCTGTCCTACAAAAAGTGTTCATACCTACAAGATAAGTGGGTGCTTTTGAAATGTTAAGGCCCTAGGAAAATAATCCTAAAGCAAATGGGCTCACCCACTCTGAAGTGTGTGGAGTGGGCAATCTGAGGAGGTCTTTCGCATAGCTGGGATGCTTCAGCAGCACTTTGGAAGAGCTTGGCATGCAGGAGATGGAAGGTTCTGGGTGTCCATGCCAGGCGGTGTGACTCCTGGTTACAAACACTAACGTGGGTGAAGGGCCAAAATGAATGGTTGTGAAAAAGGTTTCAGAGTGTGGGAATGGGAAGGAGTACAGGAGCTGAATAACAGTGGCATAGGCGGCATAGAGGCTGGGAGGAAAAAGGAAGTTGGTGTGTGGATTTATGGCCGAGAAGAAGCAGGCTGGCTGAAGAGGGAACAAAATAAAATCCTCTTTAAAATGGGACAAACTTAGACGTTTTTAAATAGAATGAGACTTTTGCAGAGAATGTATTTTGGTATTTTCCTTGTGGTAAAAATGAATTTGTGAGATAATCCTCATAGGGAAGAGGAAGTTCTGTTGCTTCACCCATGTAAAAATAAATTTGACTAGCATGTAAATTTTTGAAATAATCCCCTCATTGTTGGCCTTGGGAGCTGAAACTTTTCATCCACTTCTAGATTATGCAGGATGAAGTTAATGGTGGGAGGTGGAAAGGTGTGTGTTCTGCAGGAAAAGGGACTCATAGAAGGTCTTGTCCCTCTTTGCAGTTCTAGTGTTTGAGATCGTAGTGTTGGGCTGTCAGTTGTGCTGAAAAAAAAAAAGTGTATAAGGGCTGTGCTTTAAATAATTTAAATGGTCCACATTTAAAAAGAAAAAAAAAGTATATAAGCCTGCTTTCTTTTAGGGTTGGCTTAACAATAGATGATTTCAGGTGAGATGTCAAGATGGTTTACGTTTTCTTTCTCTGACTGCACTTTCAGGGTCAAGGGAAATAGGTTTTGGAGGGGTTTTTTTGATTATATGAACCCACTGCATTTAAATGTTAGCCAGCAAAAGTTAGTTGGCAATGTGTCTTTAATAAAACAACTAAGGGGCGTTTCCTAACTTTCTAAAACTAAAAATACTTAACGTGAAGCTAATTATTTTGGAAGATCAGAGAGACATCACCCCAAAACCCAGTTGCTTCAGCAGGAAAGCTGAGAGTATATTTGGGATCTGTGTGGCCCCGCCATCCTCTGATCAACTGTGTGTATCCAGAGATCTGAAGGTGAGATGTTTTTGTAGCACTTCATATTTGCATTCTCTTGATATACTGGAAACACAGTGACCTGTATTCAAAGATTCTTGGTTTTTTTAGTAGAGCAAAATGCCTTTTCTTGCCTTTCTGCATCTGTACCTAGCTAGTTCTTCTCCTTCTGGAGGTGGATGACTAACTGCTCTACATCCTTCTGTGGAATATTAAACCCATTGAAATGGAAAACCGGTTGAAAATAATTATTTTGCCAGCTTAACTATGTTAAGGCCCAAAACAACTCTTCTATCCCTCACTGATCAAATCTATTGTATGGAGTAGTAATTCCTTCTTCAGGGTTTCTCAGGAATTTGGGATTGACTCCTGTGTGCTAGAGGGCAAGAAGTAGAGACCCTTTTTTTTTTTTAACTAATCTTTTCCAGCTCCCAGTGCTTGTATGCTGAATTACCCACCAATTTAAGCAAAATAATAATAATAATAACAATAAAGGAAAAAACCCAGCATTCTCTCACCCAAGCAAAAAGAACAAGATGAAATATAAGTGCTATTCATAAATATTAAGTGCTGAAGTGTTGCAGTTTACTCCTTATGGCAAATGCCTTCCCCTTCCTTGCATTTGCTGTTATCCCTGTAAGAACGGTTTGTCTTAGAGAATATGAGTGGATTTAACGGATCTTCATAGATTTTCTTTGTTGAAAACATGGTGAATAGTGTTAATTTAAACAAATACTGTGTGGTTCTTGCGGCCTTATAATTTTCAGTCAGGAGAGTCGGGGGGGGGACAAAGTTGTTGCTGTGATCAACTCAGTTCGATCCAGACTTGAGTGATGTTTCCAGGTATGTGAAATACTGCCTTGAGCTGTCATTGTCCATGAGTAACATGCAGCACCTGCAACACGATTGCTTTTGAGATGGTGTATCCTTATGTTGGCGTTTACAGGAGCGAGTGTCTGGAATATACCTTTAGGCTTCTCAAGGAGTTGGTGAAATTGTTGCTTACTTGGCTCCTGGTCTTGTCTCAGTACATTCTGCAACCTTTATATAAGAAAAGATTTTTTCTTTTTTTTGTCCATTACCAGAGTTAAATCCATTGTTTCTGTTTTCATTAAAGATCTGGTAAACAAATATTTGCAACTCTGTTTTTCTCATGGGAACCTTATTTAGAACAAAAGCCCCAACAGATCATGAGAAAGCCGGTGTTTCTAGCCACTTCTGCTCCTCCTTAAATCATTCCTCTTTTTGCTTCAGACACTTGATAAGATTTTGAGATAAGATGACTGGTACCTGTGTTGTTAGATACGAGATATCTCATTAACGCAGAGATTGCCATCCAGGCATTCCATACATTGTGAACAGTGACACAAAAATACCGGGTTGTTTTTTTAAGCTTTGCTCAAAAAAAGACAACTGGCAGATGCGCAGATCTCTGATCTGTGTGAGGTTCATTACTTGACAACAGAACAACCTGGAAAAATTCACTCAAAGTTAGAAGAATGTCATTAGTGCTGAATTTCGACTGCCACATATGTACTGTCACCTGTTCCTCTTGGGCGTCCTGCTGTATTTTGCCTCTTTTGCCAGAGGCTTTGGAAAGCATCCAGAGACTGATGGGTGAGGTACTATATGTGCGAGTTTAAAAAAAAAAAATTAAGCCAGCTCTGTCTGCCTTCAAGAGCTGTGTCTGTTCTTTCACTAATAAAGTGGCAGGTGAAGGAAGAATCATCAGGATTAACTGGGTGTGATCAGCCCAGCCACGTCTGTGGCTTAATTATTTAAAGACATTGTGACACAGATGAGTTCTAAAGTGAAGAAGTGAAGTCTTATAAGAAGACGATGTCACAGGCTCACAGACTTTAAGATTGAAAAGGATTTGAGTGTGTAACTTTAATGACCTAATTGTAGGAAGCCACGTTGCAGGTTTCCTCTTTAAATTTATAAAGGAGCTCTTTCAACCTAAGGGATAAAGTAGACAAAAAGGTGAAGAGAACATTAAATTAATTGATGGTGGTGATAAAGTCAAGTGGAGTGTACAGAACAGTGCTCGGTTTGGGGATGCTGCTTAAGATGAACACTTGTAGCTTGGTTTTTGTGCCGCAGACAAGAAGAAGTTGAAAGAGACGTTCCTTCCTTCAAAGACTAATGTAGCAGCACTAAACTCATAACCCAGATGTATGGTCTCTACCATCATGTGTTCTTATTTTTTTAATGATTGTAAGTCAGTGGCAAATACCATTGCATTAATTTATTTCCCTCCCCAGGTGTTAAATGTATATACTTGATTTAAGCCTGAAGATAATATTGTGGCACGGTTTAGATTTAATTTTGCCACAATTAATGATTTTTATATGTATGTTTAATTATTCCTCTTTTTTGTCTTTTTGCCACTTTGTAATCCATAGAATCACAGAGTGGTTTGGGTTGGAAAAGACCGTAAAGATCATCTAGTTCCAACCCCCTGCCATGCACAGGGACACCTCCAACTAGACCAGGTTGCTCAAAGCCCCATCCAACCTAGGCTGGAACACATCCAGTCTTGGGGCATCTACAGTCTCCCTGGGCAACCTGTGCCAGTGTCTTACCACCCTCATAACCTTCTTCCTAATTTCTAATCTAAATCTCCCCTCATCCAGTTTAAAGCCATTACCCCTCATCCTGTTGTCCCTCCCCCAGCTTTCCTTTAGGCCCCCTTCAGCCATCGAAGGCCACAATGAGGTCTCCCTGGAGCCTTCTCTTCTCCAGGCCAAACAACCCCAACTCTCTCAGCCTGTCATTGCAGGAGAGGTGTTCCAGCCCACTGATCATCTTCGTGGCCTCCTCTGGCCCCACTCCAACAGATCCATGTCCCTCTTGTGCTGGGGGCTCCAGAGCTGGAGCAGTGCTCCAGATTGCATCTCACCAGAGCAGAGCAGAGGGGCAGAATCCCCTCCCTCGACCTGCTGGCCACACTTCTTTTGATGCAGCCCAGGACGTGGTTGGTTTTCTGGGCTGCAGTTGCACATTGTTGGCTCACGTTGAGCTTTTCATCAGCCATCACCCCCAAATCTTTCTCCTTGGGCTGCTTTCAATCCACTAATTGCCCAGCCTCTATCTGTGCTTGGGGTTGCCTCGACCCAGGTGTAACTCCATGATGCAACTCTACCTTTCATCTCATGACAGCTTAATGCCTAATTTTCTGTTTTCACAAGAGCTTTCATTGAACGACAAGGTCAAAGGCTTTTGTAAAGTCTACATTTGTCCTATCAACAGGTCTCATTTATCCATCACATCATGTGTATACTTAAAACTTAACGGACTTTGTGGTAACAAACCTCATGTATGTTTATCTGCTATTACTTGTGCGGTTATTAAATGACAATAAAATTCTTAAATACGGTTTAACAAAGCATTTGATTACACTATGATTAGCGCATCATATTCAGTAGTTGTACTGCCGGCAGTTGGACATCTACCACTCCAAATGGTAACAGAGCAGTGGCATTTGTGGGATTTAAATTTGCTTCTCTGGAAACTAAGGCAGACAGGTTTATCAACTGCATGATGTGAATTTTGCAGAATACATATTTGTTGCTAGAAATAGGAAGATTAGTGCAAAGGAAATTACGGTAAAGGAACACTGCTGACTGAAATGCCTTTACGGGAACCTTTAGTCACAGAGAAAAATGACTGTTGTCGTAATTGAAAGACAAAGATGTCTTCAGTCTGGGATTTGTTGTGTCTTTGTGTGTGTGTAACTGCTATTTATGTAATGCATTTTCCATATTTGCTGGAGCCTTTCACAGATCGGTGGGGAAGGTGTTTTTTAAACAAAAGCAAGATACAATAATCACTGCAGAAATGTTCAAAGGGACTCTGGGAGTTGTCTCCAGCTCCAAAAGCTCAGCAGTATGTGGTTATTTTTATCTCACAGTGCATGCAAGGTGTTAACACGCTTCACTTTCTCAAAAGCCTAAAGAGGATCACAGAAAGGTTCATGGGTCATGAAAGGTTAAGAAAACGTACTGAGTTCTTTTAATTCAAAATACGTATCAAAAAAAGAAATTTATAATGCTAGACGGGAACCCACTTCCAAGTGATTATCAGGGAAAAGCTACCTACCTTTGAAGCTACCTGGGCTGCATCAAAAGAACTGGGGGCATCAGGTCAAGGGAGGTGATTCTCCCCTTCTACTCCACTCTAATGACACCCCACATGGATCACTGCATCCAGCTTTGAAGCCTCCAGCACAAGAAGGACATAGACCTGTTGGAGCTGGTCCAGAGGAAGGCTGGAATGCCTCTCCTACAAGGACAGGCTGAGAGAGTTGGGGTTGTTCAGCTTTGAGAAGGCTCTGGGAAGACCTCATTGTGGCCTTCCAGTATCTGAAGGGGGCCTACAGGAAAGCTAAGGAGGGATGTTTTACAGCAGCTTGTAGTGACAGGACAAGGGGTAAGGGGTTCAGACTGGAGGAGAGGAGATTTCAATTAGATGTAAGGAAATTTTTCACTCTGATGGTGGTGAGACAGTGGCACAGGTTGACCCAGGGAGGTTGTAGATGCCCCAACACTGGATGTGTTCAAGACTAGGCTGGATGGAGCTTTGAGAAACCTGGTCTAGTGGGAGGTGTCCCTGTGCATGGCAGGGGTTTGGAACTAGATGATCTTTAAGGTCCCTTTTAACGCAAACCAGTCTGTGCTTGCTTTGGATTTTCTAGGTGTGGGGCTCTTTACACTGCCTCATGTATTACAGCCATTTTTCAGTCTGTCAGCAGAGAAGCTGAGCTGCTGCATGAGTTAAAGGTGGTTATTCTGGTCTTGTGGAAGTACTACAAAGAAGGGAGGAAGGTGTCAGGAAAAGAGAAGCTTCTCGAGAATGTTACAACTCGAAAAACCCAGAGCAGCACTACTTCAGTGTCCTCTTTTGCCATTAATTCATATGAATACGCCCATGCAGGCAAGTTCTGTGTAGAATCCCAGTGATTTTGCTGGGTACCATTTAGATTTAAGGTTTCAGGCACAGACCCTTTTGTGCACTTGAAAATGCAACTGTAAAATACTTGGGGGTTTTGTGCTAGCTCAAAAAGCTGAAGTGACTGACCAGGATATTCTTTTTTCTACTGTTTTTGAAAGTTAATTTCCTTGAAGAAATATGCTGCATATGCATTGCAATCAGTGTCTGAAAAATGGGCATCTTCCAAGTGATCAGTGCAGTCAGCATCTGCAGCATCATTATCTCCATTACAGGAAGGCCCATCGAGCTCTAGAAGAGGATGTACTTCAGCATATCTGGAGTTCAGGAGGCAGAGTAGTCCTCTTTGTCAGTCCCGGTGGGGAGACAAAACCTTTGTGCCCCCACTCCAGCCTTACCAGGTTCTTTTCCAGTTCTTTGCCTTTCCAGCAACTGGTGACTCAACCTGCCCTCCACATTGCAGAGCTTTACCTGAGGGAAATTCCAAACTTTATTTTAAAAACAGAGATTGATGTCTAGCAGTGTATCTGTTTCCCAGCTGTGTCCTGGGGCTTTATTTTATTTGGTTTTGCATTATCCCTTGGTTCCTTTGGACTTGTTTTCAGAATCCTGTGTCCTTGGAGTGACCCTGGAATGATGTGTGCAGAGAGTATGTCTCTTGCAGGATCTCCAGCTGGCTTTGTGAGCAAGAGTATTTAACCTTGCAGCTTAGTCCAGGTAACGTCCCCCTGATTCACCAGAGGAACTGAAGAAGGGGACAGGAGTGTGAGCCCACATAGGTTCAGGATGTTAGTTTGAGGCTTGACTTTTAGGTTTGAGGAGAAGGGAAGGCTCAGCCTTCTGTAGGCAGGAGAGCAGACAGCACGGTTAGAAAAAGACGTGGTGTTGAGAGTGAGCTGAACATAGAATCATAGAAGGGTTTGGGTTGGAAGGGACCTTAAAGACATCTGCCTCTACATAACAGCATGAGGTGAGTGAAGCCAGGGCAGTTGTACGTAAGTCATACTAGCCGTGCCTCTCCCTCGGTTTTTCCTTCACATGTGCTTTTCTGTGAGTCATGGGTGTATGGCACAGGACACCAGAGTACGTTTTGTACAAATTCCAACTAGTAGGATTTCAAGGTATTGACTTTACGGTGTTAAAACACAACCCTGGAAACCCTGTGATTTATATGGTGCTTTAATGAGTTCATTATTTGCAGTGGAAGCTCAAGGTGCTACTGCCCCGTAGGCTGGATTTTTTAGTAATTGCTAATTCCAGTTGGTTAAAGATTTTCATTTGCATAAGATCCAGCAGCTAGGAATCAGATGCAGTATTAGATCAAAGAAGTTCTGTAGAGCTGCGTAGCATAGTTGGGTATTAAAAATAGCCTGGACACTGACAGTCCCAGGACAGAGTGTGTCTGTATTGGATCTATCATTTGCTCATCAGGTTTTCTTCGTCTTCCCTGGTCAACACCATGTGTTTATTCAGGCAGAGACCTGCTTCCCAACTGAAAGCACATTACTCTGATCCCTTCTAATGGGTGTTTTGACCTTATACTGAGGAAACCCAGGGATACCTGAAAAATTCCTTATGCGTCTTTGAAAAACAGGATCTGCAGATCTGGCTTTCTCTGGTATCAAATGGGTCACCTACAACAGGGAGCTAAAATGACCCAGAGAACTGATTTTATTGTCACAGTAGCAGAATTCATGTTTCTTCTGGGTAAAATGGGTGTATTTTTCCTCTACAAGGTTTACTGTATAAGAAAGGGTCTGTTTGTATGATTATTATTATGGACTTGATTGCTCTTGGAGGGAGTTTCCAGTGCTCTCCTTCCTCCTGCCAGTGACTGCCAGGTCTAGTGCTGGCCCCAGACCTGCTCTGTGGGTTCCTGCACTCAGGAGGAGAGCTGCAGGGTGTGTTTCTACAGGTACTCCTCACATTCCTCCTGCAGGATACACACCTTTTTCAGTCTTAGAATCATAGAATCATTCAGGTTGGAAAAGAATTTTAAGAGTCCAACCATAACCCTGCTCTACCAAGTCCACTGCTAAACCATGTCCCTCAGCACCACATCTCCACGGCTTTTAAACACGTCCGTGGGTGGTGATTCCACCATTTCCCTGGGCAGCCTGTTCCAGTGTCTGCCAACCCTTTTAGTGAAAAAAAATTTCCTAATGTCCAACCTAAACCTCCCCTGGTGCAACTTGAGACCATTTCCTCTTATCGTATTACTTGTTATTTGGGAGAAGAGACCAGCACCTGCCTCTATAACCTCCTTTAAGGTATTTGTGGAGTTGTGATCTTGTAGACTTCAGAAAAAAAAAATACAAAATCTATAAATTCAGGTGATACTTTGCTCATGAATGAAAACTGATGCCTTTATCTTTTTTTCCTTCTTTTTTTTTCCAAGTCCTTCTCACAGTTGTGGAAATGACCCGTATCAGCAGAGAGAACTAATGGGATGCAACATGCTGAGCAAAGCCTGAATAAACAGCCTGGCAAATTGCAGAAGCAAAGCATTTTTACTTATATTACTTGTATTTACTTATTATTTTACTTATATTTACTTACATTTTTCAATTTAGTAACAGAAATACAGAAAGAAGGTTGGCAGCACACTTTTGTTCATAGCACCCTGCACCTGCACATCTGTTTTTGCAGGTGGGTACAGTTTAGCTGCAGCTTTACAGAGATGGCATTAGTAGCAGAAGTGTGGAAGTTCATGGCTTTCTTTACCAGTATCGGAGTGAAAACCAGATGAGTGTTGCCAGTTTGTATTGCTTGTGTGTCTCTCGAACTCATGAGCGCAGTCTCTAATAAGAATTGGCTCCATTGAAGTATGTAGATGCTCTGGAAAGCAGCAGAGAAGTGCAGCGCAGTAGTGAAATCATACAGCAGATGTTGTTTTCCGTCACTTAACCAAGCTGCTATGGCTTGGTGATCTGTGATACTGCAGTTGCTTTTCACTCAGAGCTTTGGGTGGCTGCTAAATCTTTCAATGCCCGAGTTTTATCTTCCAGTCTTCAGCCCAGTGTCTGACATCAGCACAGTACTCAAATTGGGATGGACTTAAGAGTTTTAACATTCCATTTTTCTTGTACTTTTCTTTCTCTGTTCTCTAGGCTGTGGAGAAATATTTTAAAGCTATTCTGTTGTTTTAACTCATTCTCTTCCAAGCTCTTAAATTCTTTCTCTGCCTTTAAACTCTTCCATGTTCATTTCCACATGGCTTTTGTATTTTTTTTCTTTCTTTCTTTCTGGTACCTTTTCCTCATTAGTCTCAAATCTGTCCTCTGTAGTTTCCTCTGCTAGTCTTTTGGCCACCATTTGTGCTGGGAACTTGATTGATTTTGTGTTGAGTTTTCAACTCTTTATTATTCAGTAAAATTGAGCTCTCCTCAAGTGCTTGCCACCCACCTTACAAACTGTTATTGTGTAGGTACTATATTAAGTTATATTTATAACAAAAATACAGTGTTTAAAGCTGGAACCTTCAATGTGTCATATAGTTCTTCCTGTATTTGGTTTAAATTGGGAGATACTTAAGATTTGGGCTTTGATCTTACTGTCTTTGTGGAGAAGCAGCTTCATTTTTCCCTGTAGATAAATATTTACAGTGACAATTGGACAGCGACTAAGGAATAGAGCTGGAGTTAGAAACTGCAGACCAGGAGTGACATCCTTTGAGTCCTGGGTTCAGGCAAAATGCAGAATAATGGTATGAGTCATTAGTAGGAGAGACTTGAATCATTCTGGACACCAAGGGGAAATCTATGCTGATAGGGAGAAAGGAAGGCAGGCAAGACGATTTGGATTTTGAAGAAAGGCTACTCAAGCTAAAAGCTACAAATATCTGGAAAAGAGCACTGACACACACCACTCCCTGCCATCCATCACATGCTCAGCTCTCCTATGCCACTGCACAGTGTCTGGAAATGCCTCTTGAGATCATACCTACAGGATATTGTGCCTCAACTTGGTATCTCTATTTGTGGTGAGAGTCAACAGATGCTGGGCTGGATGTACTCTTGTAGCTCAAAACTGCCAAAAGCTGGGCTTTCTGATCTGGACAGATCCTGAGGCTTAGAGGAGTTGATGCAGACACTGAACATGAAGCCAGGGTGCTGACACCAGCATGGAAGAAGAAAGTTGGGAAGGAGTTAAGGATGGTGAATATTCAGTGAGGGTGTTGAGACACTGAAACAGGTTGTCCAGTGAAGTTGCAGATGCTCAGTCCCTGGAGGTGCTCAAGACCAGGCTGGATGAGGCTTTAAGCAACCTGGTCTAGTGGGAGGTGTCCCTGCCCATGGCAGAAGGGTTGGAACAAGATGATCTTTCAGGTCCCTTCCAGCCCAAACCATTCTCTGATTCAATGATTCTTTGATCCCTGTAACATCGTATTTGTCCCTGCTTGGATTTAGCAGTGGCTGAAATGTAAGCTTCTCTCTGTTGTTTCCTTCCAGTCTGATATAATCAACCTGTCTTAAAATAATATTTTAAATACATTTTATTTTGTTTTCCAGTAAAGCCTGTACTAGAAGCAGATCTGCCCTTCAGCAGCAAGCTTATTGCATGTAATATTCTAACTTTACATCATCTCAGCGTAATCTCTTTAGACTTTGATTGCATTTTCCAGCTGTAAACACTTGCTTTTAGCAAGCTTTCGAGATTGATATTTCAAACGATCTGCCTCTGTCAACTGTTTTTACTTTTAATTTACTTGCAAAATCCTTCCAGGTGTACTTCAAAGTAATTGGCCTGCTTGCTAGCATCTTAGGTGCATATTTATCAGGGAAAATTACACTTTCTTTGCCATGAGGCTTCCCTTACTCTAGGAAAGCAACAGTAAAATATGATAGGATCATATCAGCTAATTGTGATTCAAGTTTATTTCTTGTATTCCAGGATATCGCGGATTGGGAGTAAAATGTCCTGTAAAAGAGTTGTGTACTATCATATTTGTCTGGGCTGCTTCCTGCAATCTCAAAAAATGGCCGAGGATAGATTCTAGCACTTTTGTTACATCCTTAAATAGTTATTTTTTTGTGTAATGGTTCCTTCAAAAGCCAAACCCCATTTATTAATGCTTTTGAATGCCCTCCACTTGTGACAGGCATAGGTGTGATAGACATAGTTAGAGTTAAATTAGGATAATCAGCAAAACTGGCTTCAGAAGTGAAGAATGTGGCTTTTTGAATCAGCTCTTCTAGCTGTTTCTGTGCAGGTCTCTCCCCTCAGAATATTTTTCCTTGCCATTGCTTTCATAATTATCTGTTAAGCTTCAAGCTGGTCCTCCACATATTGTAATCTGCCCTATAAACCCTCTTTTGAGGAACAGCATCTCATATAGATCCTGCACTTCACTCATGAAAAGCTTCAAGAGAGATCCCTCTGAAAACAAACAAAAAAAATCAGTCGTCCTTTCTCAAAAAGTCCAAGTTTTGGGTCTTTAGACACTTTTTCTTCTTTTGTGATAGCCTTTAGGAATTCCAGGAGGAGGAGGAGGGGAACTCCATTACACTAAACATTATAAGAATTAGTAACAAGAACATTTCTGGGAAGTACCTAGTTCTTACTGTGAGGTACTTTCTACTGGGAAGCTTTATTTATGCAAGGTGGTGTGGTGAACTCACTCATTTTTCTTGTGGCAGATGAGGAAGGTTAGTGGCTGGAGGAACAGTTTGGTGTTTAAAGGTCCTAGCTTCAGTTTTTGGCAGGTTTCTTGGTAAATCTGGCACCCTCTTCTAGCCTGTTCCTCTTCTTGCGAGGGTATTGAATCATAGAATCATTAAGGTTGGAAAAGACCCCTAAGGTCATTAAGCCCAACATCAACCTAACACTACCA
>JAVSBS010016257.1:0-12586 GCA_033124195.1 Coracias cyanogaster | reverse complement strand
CTAGAGAGATGTTAGGATGAAGGTTGGACTTGATGATCCTGGTGGTCCTTTCCAACCATAATGATTCTGTGATTCTACGATGAGGGGTAATGGGTTCAGACTGGAAGAGGGGAGGTTTAGATTAGAAATTAGGAAGAATTTCTTCAGTATGAGGATGGCGAGAGACTGGAACAGGTTACCCAGAGAAGTTGTGGATGCTCCATCCCTGGATGTGTTCAGTACCAGATTGGATGGGGCCTTGTGCAACTTGGTCTAGTGGGAGGCGTCCATGCAATGATGAGGGGGGTGGAACTAGATAATCTTTAACATCCCTTCCAACCCAAACCATGTTTAGTTACTACTTGACTTTTTTACAGGTTTACTTGTTTTATCCTTTTGACTCCTCATCCATATTTATTGTAGAAATGACTTTCTGATGTAGAATTAACTGCATATTTGGGGAAATGGAAACTTTATCAAAGTAAGGTCCTTCAAATTTGTATACTCTCTAACTGTACCAAGCTGTCTTTGTAACAGCGGGCAATATATTGTGTCCATGTTTGCCTGTAAATACTGTTTCCTCTTTAAGCTTATGTTACTTGTCTTTGAGGTGGTCAGTCGATGTACAGATCTTTGTGCATTTATGATAATATGCATATTTTTTAGGACCTGAAGATGACTCTATACATGCATCATAAAAAAGCATTGTCAAGTGTTGCTGTTGTATTTGTAGAGCAGGGTGCAGACATGGATTAACACTCATGGAGCTGTCCTTCTTCTAGACAGAGACCTGTTGAAACAATGTTTTGCATAAATTTGATTCTCATGTGGTACCCATATGGCATTCTCTCAATGAATAAAAAAGTATTTTGAAATAATGGTTTGTATTAAAAAGCCTTGAAAGACTTCTATGAAAATTTGTAAGGTCAGTCACACAATCTGCATTTGTCATGAATAGATGTTCACGGAATCGCAGAATGGTGGGGGTTGGAAGGGACCTCTGGAGATCATCTCATCCAACCCCATTGCTACAGCAGGGGCACCCAAAGCAGGGTGCCCAGGATCATGTCCAGGCAGGTTTGGAATCTCTCCAGAGAAGGAGACTCCACAACCTATCTAGACAGCCTGTTCCAGACTCTGTCACCCTCACAGGAAAGCTGTTTTCCTGAGGTTCAGGTGGAACTTCCTGGGTTCCAGTTTGTGCCTATTACCCCTTGTTCTGTCACTGGGCACCACTGAGAAGAGTCTGTCCTCATCCTCTTGACACCCACCCTTAGATATTTATAAATATTTATCAGATCCCCTCTCAGTCTTCTCCACGCTAAACAGCCCCAGGGCTCTCAGCCTTTCCTCCTCAGAGAGATACTCCAGTCCCTTAACCATCGTCTGATTTAGCTCTTTAGGTAATTTAGTTAATTTAGCACCTCGCCTAGTGTGACATAGATTTTTTTGTGGATATAGTCTGTTTAACTGCTGTGACAGGCCACCACATCATGTCATCTGGCTTATTGAGCTTCCCCCTTAAAGCAGGACGGTTCGTCAAGCTGGCCATTTCTGCTGGGAAACAGTTGTAAATATCTCCTCTTCAGTGGGAAGCTTTACTATTAATTCTAGCCCACATTTATTTAGGTTTAGTTTGTACCTACTGATTGTTTTGTCAGGATTATCCTCGAGTTCCAATAGCTCCCTTTGATTCTTGGCATTTACTTATCGTGTATTTACAGAGAGCAGTTCTATTCCATCCAGGCATTGTTTTGTTAGGCGAGGTGAGCTGAACAATTTTTGTCCTTTTTGATGTTACAGGCTCCTATTCATCACTCCTATCTGAGTGATGCTTCTCTGCACCTGATGGGCTTTCTTTTTACTTTTATTGATACATAGACAACAGCGTATTCTACTATTGGCTAGCATGAAGACATTACTATTTTTCCTGCCTCTACTGGAAATAAATGTAGGGAGTTTGGTGCCTACAAGTGATGGCATGTGGTGAGTCACCATTCAGTCTTAATTCACCTTTCTGCCTCTTCAAATATATTAATCCTACATTTGGAATAAAGACTCATATTTGCATTGATAGGCATGTTCTAGGTCATCATATTTAATCGTGTTCCTGTCATTTCAGTCCATGAACTCATTCATTTCTTGCTCTGGTCATCTAGTCCTCCTTTCTGTGGACAGGCACGCCAAAGATAAAATGCCAGGAAGTAGTCTTTGGTCAGTAGAGAAAACTTAGATCTCTCCCTGATCCAGTATTCAAGGAATCCAGTACTGAAATACAAGAAGGCTGTACAGAGTTAAACCCAGGTCCATCCACATGCATTCATCTGATTTCTAATATACTGTATTTCTTACAGCTACAACCAATAATATTTTCTTTAATTATTTTGTGTACCTTCTGCCTTGTGCCTTGCTATTTCTCCAGTTTCTCGTTTTCCCAAGGACATCTGCTGCATTTTGTTCCTTTTTATTTTTTTAAAAAAAAGAAAACCAGAGAATCACAAAATGGGGGTTAGAGGGGGTTGGAAGGGACCTCTGGAGATCATCTCGTCCAACCCCACTGCTAAAGAAGGGGCACCCAGAGCAGGTTGCTCAGGATTGTGTCCAGGTGAGTTTTCAAAGTCTCCAGAGAAGCAGACTCCTGAACTTCTCTGGGCAGCCTGGTCCAGGCTACGTCACCCTCACAGGAAAGAAGTTTCTCCTCATGTTGAGGTGGAACCTCCTGGGTTCCAGTTGTTGCCCAATGCCCCTTGTCCTGTCACTGGGCACCAGTGACAAGAGTGTGGGCCCATCCTGTTGACTCTCATCCTTCAGATATTTATATAAACATTTACAAGATACCCTCTCAGTCTTCTCTTGTATAAACAGCCCCAGGTCACTCAGCCTTTCCTCATCACAGATATGTTCCTGTCCCTAAAATCTGTTGAAAAAGAAACAGATCAGTTTTTTTGACAGTTTAATTTTTGTCCCATCTTCAACTTCCAGATCTATTTCCATCAAAACTTTATTTCACTTCCTTGTTTTTTAATTAACCTCAGAGTTTGGGGCCTGTGGTTGTGTCACCTTTTTCTTCTTTCTTGGTGCTGTTTGCTAATCTCTGCACATATCCCACTGCTGGTTTTGGATGGAATTAGTAAAAATCCCTTTTAATGAATTTATAAACTATTCTATGAGAGGATAATCCTGTAAAGACTAGCATGACTTCTGTGACATAGACACTTCTGGGGACCCGGGGTTTGAAAGAGGCCTTGTAGTTATTGTTCTTGGAAGATATAATTTTTCTAGCAGCATGCCACAGAGGCCTCTATTTTCCCCTGCCCCTGTTTCCCTTGGTAAAAAAAAATTGCACAACTTTCAATAAGTACGTTTTGCAAAGAGACTTGCCTAATCCCTGCTAGAAATTCTTGGAATAATAGGGCCCAAAAACTGCAGGGAAGGAGCTGCAGGAATTTACAGCTAGATTAGGCCGACGGTATTTCCTCTCCCAGCAAGATGGGCCAAGATTAAATGCTCGTAAATTTTCAATGCTTTCACATAATGAGAGCGTTACAGGAAGTGCTGAAACCTTTGCTTTCCTACAGAAGTCTTCCTTTTCCACATTCTTACATCCATCAGAAGTTTGTTATCCCACCGCAACTCTTCTAAAATCATGTGCCTTCCCAGCTGCGGGTAAACATCGTGGCAGTTCCTTTGTTCGGCATTTTCATAGTTGAGTTTTTGCCAATTTTTTTACAGTTTCATAACAAAGTGACCTTGGACAGTGGTATGTCTAATAACTTCTCCTGAAAATGGGCATAGTTGAGAAGTGCTTTGGAAAGCAGCAGATTTGCTGTGCAGACGATATACCCTTTACATTCTGAAGCTGGCTATCTTTGCATGGTTTGTGGGAGGACGTGGCAATGGTCAGCGTACACAACATGGAGTTTTAGTGGATTTCTTCCAAACCTGGAAGTGAATCACTGCCCATTGCAACACTGTGGGAATGTGGTAAAAGGTTAATGATTCCCTGAAGAATTTAAGTATGAAAAAGGCCTTTTATGTTGGTTTAAACTCATATGTCTTTGCAGAGTTGTTTTTATTTCAGCTGGGGCTTCTTTTATGTAGAGGAACTTATTACAGAGCTGAGTAGAAGAGTGAAATCTCCGGCACATCCCTCTTCTGCTTGTTGTAACTTGGTGAAATTCATGGTTGTGCAGGATGTGATGTTAAATCAATAAGGAAATGATTTAAAGAAGGCCTTATAAAAATCGGATGTGATTTTTACCTGGTTGAGAAGACTCTCTCACACTGGGATTTGAATTCACTTTGTGAGAATTTAAAGTTAGCTGGGTATGTTTCTGCTTCGTCTGAAATAACTTTTTTTCCATTTGGGTTTGAAGTTTCTGTAAACCTGTAAAGTGTGGATTTTTGTTCCTAGAGGTGCTGTAATGCTTCAGCTTTGTATGATCAGAGTTCAGTAGTTTTCACTTTTCTTTGGGATCTTGGGAAGTAGAACTTCTGAAAAATAAGTGCTTGAATTAAGGGAGTGACTCAAACGTGGCGTGCTCACGCTTGTTCTTTGTTTTATAAAGTGAAACTCTTTGGAGATTTGCTGCTGAATGAAAAAAAACCCCAGAAGTAGTTTTTTGGGGGCCTCTCCAAAGCCTCATTGTACTTTTCATTGAGCTATTTGGAAATCAGCACTTCAATTTTACATGTATTTAACTGGTGGCATGTGAAAGTGTGCAGCTGAAAGCAACATTCTGCCTTTTTTTTAATAGAACTGCTCTTTTTCCCAAATTGCATGTAATTTTATTCCCTTTACATAACCTTTATTCTCAAAATTATCATTTGTGGTTAAGCTAAAAAGCTGAATCCGCATCCCTTCAGCTGCAAAATGTACCATTTCCTTATGCTTCAAACTTCTCAGTATTTTCACTTTACTTTTGCATAGGCCAGGACAGTTTGACAAAACCGGCTAAATCACACTGAGAGAGTAGTCATAAAGAAAACAAACAGAAAGGTTCCTTCATCTTTGCCAGTGCTGGAATAGTCTTCATGTCCCATGGTATGAGAGCTAGGCTCTTGGCTTGTTCTTACTTTCTCTGATCCCTGCAACACATACCGTTCCGTTGCATTGCATCCCAGCTTCAGCAGGAGGAATGGACAGCAGTGGTGTCCTGCTGAAGCTCAGGTTCTTGTTAAGCTTTGACAGTTGCCTGTTGTTGAGACTGGGATAGACTTCAGAGTTGGTCAGAGAGGAACCTAATGAAGTTCAACAAGGGCAAGCGTAGAGTCCTGCACCTGGGGAGGAATAACCTCATGTATCAGTACAGGTTAGTGGTTGACCTGCTGGAAAGCAGCTCCACTGAGAAGGACCTTCAAGTCCTGATGGACAATAAGTTAGAGAGCAGTGGGCCCTTGTGGCCAAGAAGGCCAATGGTCTCCTGGGGTGCATTAAAAAGAGTGTGGACAACAGGTCAAGGGGTGTTCTTCCCCTCTGTTCTGTCCTGGTGAGGCCATATCTGAAGTGTTGTGTCCAGTTCTGGGCTCCCCAGTTCTAGAGAGATAAGGAACTACTAGAGAGAGTACAAACGAGGGCTATGAGGATGATTCAGGGACTTGAACATCTACCTTACGAGGAAAGGCTGAGAACCCTGGGGCTGTTTAGCATGGAGAAGAGAAGGCTGAGAGGGGATCTGATAAATATTTATAAATATCTAAGGGTGAGTATGAAGAGGATGGGGACAGACTCTTCTCAGTGGCGCCCAGCGACAGGACAAGGGGCAATAGGCACAAACTGGAACCCAGGAAGTTCCACCTGAACCTCAGGAAAACAGCTTTCCTATGAGGGTGATGGAGCCTGGAACAGGCTGTCTAGGTAGGTTGTGGAGTCTCCTTCTCTGGAGAGATTCCAAACCTGCCTGGATGTGACCCTGCTTTGGGTGCCCCTGCTGTAGCAATAGGGTTGGACAAGATGATCTCCAGAGGTCCCTTCCAACCCCTACCATTCTGTGATTCTGTGCTGATCAGTAGTGGATTCAGACTTTTTTGCTATTCCTTATCATACCCTCTGACAGTGTTTAATCTTACGTTGTCATCTGTGATGTAGTGTCCCATCGGCCTTGTCCTGTGTGGGCACAGCGAGTAGTGCACCAATAGTAAAGTTTGATCTGGTTTCATTTGGGAATAAGTCACTCAGTGACCTTAAAATACCTGAAGGGAGCATAGAGAACAGAGTTCCAAGAATAGATTTAAGAAAAAGACAAAACAAACAAATAGCTCTTAAAATACCAGGTTTGAACTATTCAGGGCTTATATCTCTTTAAGGAATTGGGTTTTAATTAATTAGCTGTGCAGTCACGGCAACCCCATATTTTTCTGCCTCATGCCAAGAAAGTAAGCACCATCTAAGCCAAACTTTTTAGTTAAATTAGTATTTTATTGGGTTTTAGTTAAAATGTTCATCGCCTGTAAGTCATTAACTGTGTTGTACCAGAATTTAATAACTCTGTATTATGTGTGGTAAGCCGAAGACAGCTTCCAAAAAAAGCGTCACTTTCTGAATGAAAACTGTTGAACCTGTCTTTAATGAGCAAATGCCACTTTATTAATTTAAAGTGCGTAGGACCCAATTCTAAATCTTTGCTTTTTCATTTCTGTCCTACAGGGAACACAGTGAGTAACCTGATTTTCATTCTACCTCCAATCTATGGTGCGATTCAGACCTATAAAGAAGGCCTTGAAAAACGGTATTTAGCTGCATATTTGTGTCTTACAGGTATGTGTAAAAACTTAATTTACTCTTTCATTATAAAGAGAGCTCGGACATGCAATGAACAGTATCCAAATATTAATAAACCAAATACTATGTGTGTGAAACACAAACCTCAATCTGGTATACCTGCTGATGTTCACGGGAAAGTGGTATTTGTTGGAAGGACACAAAGTTAGAACTCACTAAGTAACTTTATGAGATTTTAGAGTGATTTTTTTCTAGCTTTAAGTCCTGCTCAGTGCATCTTAGCATGGTGTGTCCTTTTATGATAATTTACAGAAGATGTCCTGTGTGTCCTACTTCCAAACAGCTTCACACTATCTTAATATTTTTGTAGCATTTGAATGGAAGAGTAATACAAGGAATGGCCAAGATCTTGACGGAATCGGAAACCCATTCTTTCCTCAATTTGGTTTTGGTTCCTCTTTGGCATCTATCACCCAACAACTTAACTGCCATCATGTTTGGGAAGTTTTGCAAGGATGACAGAACTACATGACATTAGTGCATAAGTGAATTTAAGGGCAGTATGTTTTTTCTAAAATAGCAAATCTGGAAAAAAACAACTTCCTTTAAAATGTTAATTATGAAACTAGAAGTCATGTTCCTCCTGAGAAAAGAAGATGTTTGAAGATGGTTCAGATTTGGCAGTTGGGTCTCGAAGCAGATCTCACAGGTTTTCTGTGTTTGTTATAGCTCCTGTCTCTCTGGAGGCTCTTTCCCAGTCTTTTCTGCGGTAAAAGATCGGGTTGTTACAAATGTGACTTTTAAGATTGGCATACTTGAATATTTAAGAGAAACACTGTTGAAAACCACATATCCATATGCTGTATTCTTGATCCAATTAAGCTGTAACATATACTAGGTACAACTTGATGTTTTTTCAGTTAATTCAGCTTTGCTGATACATATGATAGAGAAGCAGCAACAGTGTCCAGCTTTGGATGTTATCTGAACAGTTTCCGAAGAGCTGGGGAGGGACTTTTTGTGAGGGCTTGTAGTGATAGGACAGGGGGTAATGGGTTCAAACTGCAACAGGGGAGATTTAGATTAGAAATTAGGAAGAAGTTTTTCACTCTGAGGGTGGTGAGAGACTGGAACAGGTTGCCGGGGAAGTTCTGGATGCTCCGTTCCTGGAAGTGTTCAAGGCCAGGTTGGATGGGCTTTGAGCAACCTGGTCTAGTGGGAGGTGTCGCTACCCATGGCAGGGGGGTTGGAACTAGATGATCTTTAAGGTCCCTTCCAACCCAAAC
Source organism: Coracias cyanogaster (assembly GCA_033124195.1). Lineage (NCBI taxonomy): Eukaryota > Metazoa > Chordata > Aves > Coraciiformes > Coraciidae > Coracias > Coracias cyanogaster. Next base: position 4,600 of record JAVSBS010016257.1, on the reverse strand, counting down.
CGTTCTATGAGTCTGTGACAGTTTTGAGTATTTCTTCATTTTTATCTCGGTATAAAATAGTTTGGGAGAAGGAATTCTTGAAGGTCAGGGTTTCCTTTTAAAAAGACAGGGAACGAATCAGTGCGTAAGTGTTTGCTGAATTTGACTTTTAGCATGTTTTTGAATCAATGTATTCTATCCTGCCATTCTTTCTAAACTAAAATAATGCAAAATTTTTATGGCTTAAGATTAACATGAATAATTTATAGGTTGATTAAACAGTTCCTTAAAGCTTAAAAAATCATATCTGGGTCCTACTGAGTTCCTGCCATTTGAGCTGAAGAGGAGACATAAGGGCTGAAAATACTGTGCTGTATCTCAAAGAATTTACTGAAAAGTGCAACTCACTCACTAGTATGAACAAGAAACTTATTTGAATAGTTACTTAGAAATCTCCCTTCTTGTCCTGCCACCTTCGAATCTTACCATGTATATGAAATGAACAGTGCTCCCCTCATTCAAAATGTGTTTTTTTATATATATATATATATAAATACTGGTTTGGGCCTAAGAAGATAGGAAAAAGCAGTTGTTGGAGTTACATACTTTATTAGATGCTTTTCTTGGAGATTTGGAAGGATTTCTTTGGCCTGTTTAATAGGGCTCAGTCATTCAAGCCGTGCCAAAGTGGGGGGAAAAAGGGATGCAAAAACTTTTCCACTTTAGACATATCCACAGGAACTTGTAAACAACTTACTAAACTTTATTTCCAGTGAAATACTGGAAACAGTTGTTAGAAACCCTTCAGTCAAAGTTAATTCCCTTATTCTTACCTAACAACCATTGAGAAGGTACTTAGACCATGTCGATGTTAGTACATCAGATGTGCTCGGGAACATTCCCAAGTGCCAAAGCCGAGCAGCGTGGAACAGCCTGCGAATGTTCATCTTAGACTCCAGACCAAGCTGGCCACATGCAAATTCTCTGCTGGGCACGGGTCCTGGTATCTTTTGGCTTGCTAGGCTGTGCCTGGGAGCTGCTCGGGGAAAGTTGCTGGTTGGAACAGGCCAGACTCACGCCATGTACTGTTCTAACAATTCACTAGCGCAGACGGGTGCATTGTCTGGTGTCTGGGAACAGTCCCAGCCACGCACAAATTTACTTGTAGAGCTGAATCCTTGGAGTAACCAAAGTCTCTCCTGTCTCGTAGGCTGTGGAGGGAAACCACAAAACAAAATAATTCAGTAAGAATTGTTCCTTTCGTTCTACTTTTTCACCCTGCTTCATTCTTTGGCTGTTTATGATGCAGGATGATGTTGTTTAGTTCAGTTCTATCATTGTAAGAAACCATAGATGGAATTCAGCTCTGGATTCAAACACCTAAACTTGTATGTCTTTGCAGAGAGGTCAGTCTCCCATTGCAGTCAATAAAGCCTAGAGAATCATTTGGCTCATCCTAAAATATCCCCTGATATTTGGCCACCTGAATTACTCTTTATAATGCCATTCATATGTAGATAACTAAATAAAGGTGTTTGCAACTGGAACATCCTTCGTTCAGAATGTTTTCATACAGTGCCTGTACATTTTAATTCAAACCACATCTGTGAAATCCTAATAAATTGCTTTTTCTATACAGGCTTTAGGCTTTTGATAAGAATTTTGAATGCTGATAGTCTTCTATCGAAATGAACTATCTCTGATTGTGTGATACTTCTGATTCTTCCTAAAACTATTGAAAAATTCATAAAGGATATTTGTGTCCCTCTAGGGAGGGAGCTGGATATGGAACTGGATCTTGTGATTAATGTCAGATTATTTCTAGCATGGATATTGCCCTGCAGGCTTTGACAGCGTTGAAGCACAGTGAAATACCTCTGTTGGAAGTGAAGTTTACAGATGCATTGTTTTTACGTCATCACTGACACAACTATTTTATCAACTGGCACACTGTGTTTGCTGCAGGACAGTCTTTTCCAGTGCTATTCTGATCTCATACTATTGTGATTTAATGTGTTTTCGGTGATAGTTTTTGGGAAGTAAATAGTCCTTTGAAATGTCTTGATCCTGAAGTTCCATGATGAGAAGTGTATCTGAAGAGAGCTGTAGTTCCTGTAGAACTGCAGGTAGAAGCCAGGTATGAAGACGTTTGAGCTGAGGTATAAAACCACTATTTACTGGAGAGAAACACAGAGGACCATAGACTGGTTAGGTTGAAGAGACCTTAAAAGCACAGCTCTTGACCCAGTGAGCGCAATAGTAGACATTAGTTCCCTTCTGCTAAGGTTTACCAGTTATATAGTGATGGTAGTGAGGCAGTGGTGGCATATGCTTTAGCTGCTACCATTCAGTTCATCATCTCTTAATGTAGTGTCCATCTTCCTTCTTTTTGAACAGATCCATGAACCTTTTTGCACAGTTCTGTGTTTAAGATGTAGCGTATGCAAAAGATAGCAAATTATAAATTTGTTTCTTAGCTCATTCCATGTCTAGATCATAGGATCACAGAATGGTTTGGGTTGGAAGGAACCTTAAAAATCATCTAGTTTCAAACCCCTGCTATGGACAGGGATACCTCCCACTAGACCAGGTTGCTCAGAGCCCCATCCAGTCTGGTCTAGTACACATCCAGTGTTGGGGAGTCCACAGCTTTCCTGGGCAACCTGTTACAGTTTCTCACCACCCTCAGAGTGAAAAACCTCTTCTTAATTTCCAGTCTAAATCTCTCGTGTTCTGGTTTAAACCCATTACCCCTTGTCCTATCACTACAGCCCTTTGTAAAAAGTCCCTCCCAGCTTTCTTGTAGGCCCACGTCAGATACTGATAGACTGCAATAAGGTCTCCTCAGAGCCTTCTCTTCTCCAGGCTGAACAAGCCCAATTCTCTCAGCCTGTCTTTGTAGGAGAGGTGTTCCAGCCCTCTAATCACCTCTCAATCGTTTGAGGAAATGTTGCCTCTGCAGTCTTGAGAGGGAGAGTGTCATCTGATGAATAATCTGGTCCTAGAATTTCTAGTCATGTAGCAACCTGAGTTACCTACTGAATCCACTTAAATGCCAAACAGACTTGACCGTGTGTTCATGAGCTCGGTCAAGATGGCAGCAAGCATCATGATAGCCATTTCCAGCAGAGATTTTTCTTTTAGAAAGGACCGTATGATGAGTCCCCGTAAACTTCTCTTGTTTCCAATAGCTGTTTTATTGCTGCACGATATAGCTGAAGCGTCTCTGTCCACAGATGTGTTGCGACACATAGCAAAATTGCGTCATCAAAGAAACTCCAAGGGTGATCATTACACAGAAGCAAGAAAGTTTTTAATTCTTTTTAAAAATTACTTGTAGTCATGGGATTAATGACCTGAAACTCTGATATCTGCAGCATTCTTGGTTTTTGCAGAGACCGGCAAGGAAAAATAATGTAGAAATAACTGCTTCTAATCATCTAGGAGAAAGGGGAAGAGTTCAGTGCTGAGATTTAGTAACACCAATACCATTAACAAAACTCCCCCCCTAAAAAACCCCAACAACAACAAAAAAATGCCTAACAATATATTTTGTTAATTTAAAATCCATTGAAATTTCTTATGCGATGATTTTGCCCATATTTGAACATTACACTTATTACAAATTGTAAGAGTTTGTATCATGAAGATACAGAAATCACTGTGACAGGATAAGGGATGGTGCTATTTTTAATGATGACCTAGTGGGGTTTTTTTTCTTCAGAATGAACAGTAGTTGTAATATGTATTCTGCATACATAGAAAAATGGTCATGAGAATCTCTCATTAAAATCTCAGCGAAGATGAAAAATAGTTGTTGCTCGTTGTTTGGAAAGATCTGTCAGAAGGAGAAAAATTTAATCGGAATTTCCAGAAGTGCATATAGAATCATAGAATGTTCTAGGATGGAAGGGACCTCTAGAGGTCATCTGGTCCAACCTCCCTACACAAGCAGGGACATCTCTACCTAGGTGAGGTTGCTCAGAGCCTCATCAAGCCTGACCTTGAATGACTCCAGGGATGGGGCCTCCACCACTTCTCTGGACAGCCCATTCCAGTGACCTATCACACTCATGTTAAAGAACTTTTTTCTGATGTCCAACCTAAATCTATCCTTTCCTGGCTTAAAACCATTACTGCTTGTCCTATCACTACAAACCCTTGTGAATAGACCTTCCTCTGCCTTCCTGTAGGCCCCCTTCAGGTACTGGAAGGTCAGTATAAGGTCCTCCCAGAGCCTTCTCTTCTCCAGGCTGGACAGCCCCAGCTCCCTCAGCCTGTCCTCATATGAGAGATGCTCCATTCTCCTGATCATTTTGGTGGCTCTCCTCTGGACACGCTCCAAAATATACACATCTTTCTTGTTCTGGGGGCTCCAGAACTGGACTCAGTACTCCAGATATGGTCTCACCAGGGCAGAGTAGAGGGGCAGAATCACCTCTCTTGTTCTGCTGGCCACAGTTCTTTTGATGCAGCCTAGGATGTGATCGGCCCTCTCGGCTGCCATTGCACACTGGTGGCTCATATCCAGCTGTCGCGATCCGCCCCCTAGATGTCCAGGGTCCGCCCACCAAGGGATGCGGTCCACCCACTGAGGTCCCAGACCACTCCCCCAAATGGA
>JAVSBS010016256.1:0-21698 GCA_033124195.1 Coracias cyanogaster | reverse complement strand
GTCTGAGGGACAGTGAACCGGCCCCCTGTTTAAAAAGTTTGAGGACCCCTGGTCTTGCCCGTGTCACATTAAAGCATGCATGAATCATGAGAATGACTCCAAGTGCTTGGGCTGTGTACTTAGCAAAGCTATACTAAAGAAGATTGAAGAAGAGCTCTACAAAGATTTTTTAATGCAGATTTAAATGAGGAAGAGATCAGTGCCTTTAGGAGTATATAGCTACTGTCTTCCATGCTCCCTGCAGTAAAGCTAGTATTCTTAATAAAGGGTAAAGGGTTTTATCTTCCTTCATCATATTTTTTTCACATTTTTATTAAAAACATTCCCCAAAAATAAATAGGTAAAGTCTCATCATGCAAAATTAAGTATAAATTAATATATAATTACTGGGCAGTTGTTAAGAACCAAATTACAACTACTAAGCTACCAGTCACAGAAGATTATCATATTTAAAGAAAAGTAAGTGGATATAGATGCCTTTAAAAAGTATTATTAGAATTGGCCACATTACATGGCAACAGCAACATGGCGACAATAGGACTTCCAGCTTTGTTCATAGGCTTATTTGGCAGAGATTTCTTAAAGACAATGGCATATACAGAGCAATTAAAAGATACTGATATTACTATTTCAGGAAAAAGTAATGTTGCTTGTTAGAAGACAGAGAAATACTAAGGGGAGAGGACTACAATGCCTAAGCAGTAGTCTCAGAAGAGCTTTAATTAAAAGTAATTTAATTTCTTGAAGCCTGGAGTGGTTTCAAAATACGTGTTCAATCTGCATCAAAATAAAATGAATATACTTTGAATTTAAAATACATCTATATTTGCAAGAGGCTGCCATAGCTCCTGCTAGCAACACATCTGAGGGTTGGATTCAGATCCTGAATTCTGGTGCCCTATATTCCTGGATAATACTCCAATAGCTAGCACAGCAGCAGCTGTCAAGCCGAGTTTGGGGATTTTCCCCTTCCCTCTCCCCATCCTCCTCTTCCTGTATGTTGGACCAAGGAAAACTCCTCGGACATTTTGTCATAACTTAAGTAGTTTTGTTTCAACACATGCTCCCTCACAATAGAGGCCTTCCATGACTCATATCCCTCTTGCCAGTTTTCGGAGACCAGAAGCTTGGCAGTGCCTGGAGGCAGGTGGCTGCACCATGCTTTGAAAGTCTGGCACAGGCATTTCCAGCTTGAGAGAGGCCTGGCTGTGGTCTTTTCTAGTGCTCGTTCAAAGGCCACTGGTACCTTCACTAACATTACCCTGCACTCCATATCACAGACTGCTTAATATACTCCAGGTGATGCCTCCTGGATGAAAAAATGAAAAATTCTGCAGAAATTGAGCAGGACAGTAAAAACACTTTCACATTTTAGATGCAGAATCCAAATCCATATTTTCAAATTTTCCAAAGATTTGTCATTTACTTCTAGTCACTGCAACGTTTGCTAGATTTGACACAGCTGACCTAGTGGTAAAAAGATTTTTTGCTCCTTTTAGTACATTCCTGACTTGTCTTGAGCAGGAACTATGATCGCTTATAAAAATTAAGATGGAAATAAGATATTTCTTCTATACTATGACTCAAATCCGATGTACTATTGACGTCAGACCAGGCCAGTTCTATGGCAATAACATGAATTTAAATTATAACAATATCTGAGGAAGGAGTGCAGGCAAGGAACATTCAACATTCATTTCTAACCTGCAGTAACACTGCTATGAATTACATCACTGGAAATTTGGTTCAAAAGTAATGATGGAAATGCTGACAAAACTAAAGTTTTCTCATTGGGCATGGTCTGCAGGTAAAATTATTCTAAAGGTAGTTTAATCCTAGTAGAACTAATCAAATAGAAAAAATAAGATTTTGAAGTAATATTTAGTCTAATTCAAGACTTGTTACATCTCAGCTAGACAATCCTTTGAACTACTGTAAAGTATATCCACTTGTAATTCCTTCAAATCTTGCTGAGCTTGAAACAGAGAAAAAAATTTGAACTTCCTGGGTTTTGTTTTGTATTTCTTTCAAAGTAAACTGTGTTACAATCCAATGCATCATCAATGAAAAATGTGTTGCAAAGAAAAACAGCTATTGAGTGCTAGTCTCCTCTAATTACTTTCTCCAGCAGGTGGTGAGATTATTGTCTTCTCTAACATTATCTACTATAAACTACAAATAACACAGTTGTAACTTAATATGACATGAACATTAATGCTCTCTCCTCCTGATGCTCTAATTTTTTTTCTCTCAATTTTTCTTTTAATTGTGAAAGTAGGGGACAATAGAGTCAGAAGCACAAAGTTTAACTTAATAGCTACATAGCTGAGATGCTTTGCTTCATGCATCGTACATGTGCACCTCATTATCCTACATAGTAGAACATTGACAGTGTATATTACACTTTTTTACTACAGGGTGAAGAATTGAATGGGATTTAGTATGATCTCAAATTAGGGTTCCTTGATGTGATTTTAAATTAAGATTCCAATCCTACAAATGTACATCTAGAATACCTTTCCTTCAGAAACCTTGAAGTCAGTAGGATGACCTTTATGCTCACAGTTGCATATAGATCCAAACCCCAAGAACTTCAGAGCATGTCTAACTTGAAATCCCTGGCACGTCTCATACTTTGAAAATGGGACATGGGCTTTTTGTAAAAAAATAGTATTTTTTTAAAAATAACAGAGCAGGTTTTAAACTGATTCAGCTTTCAGCAATTCAACACTAGATTTGGTGCAAGAAACCACCAAATAACAGTGACAGTACAAAGAGATAAAATCATATATATATATGTCATATGGTTATGTATATACACATGAAAGGCATATTCCAGCTTTGGTCCACAAAAATTAGTCACCCAGCTCCTTTTTTGAATGCATCTTGTTACTGAATCACAGTGAAAGTATTGCAGTGACAAGGGTGCCCAAAGTCATCAAAGCTCTTTAAAAAATACTTAAGAAAACACAGCAATTTAAGCACATGGACAAGCAAATTCCTAGCTTCATTGTTTGTGAAGGACACAGCTGTGAAATTCTCCATAAGATATCAATGCAAAGTAAAGTTGTAATAATTACATCAAAATTAATCAGTAGTTACAACTACAAACTTCATTCAAAGGCCATCATAAAGGATGTAAAGTCAAACATTAAAAATCTAGGAGATGCTAGAATTAAGGCTGTCTGTTTAACCTCGGTTTAGCCCCCATAATGAATACACCATATAATGCAGTCTGCAATTATGTGATAATACATTATTTTCCGTAGGATCATTGCCTCATTCAGTTCACAGCAAGGATTAAATACATGAGAAAACCAAAAGGAATAGGATTTGAGAGCTTTGAGAACTCAGACCTGCTTTGGTTGAACTCAGTGACAAAACTTTTCAAGACTTCACCCCGGAAATGTTCTTAAATGGGACTGATAATTTTGTTGTGGAGGCATGGCTAGCAATCATTCAGAAAAAAAAAAACAAAGGCACTGAAGAGGAAACCCCTCCCAGCCTGTTATCCTTCGTCCTCCTGCTGCTGCTGCTTTCCTGTTCCCTCTGCTGGAGTTATATGCCTCCTCAATTAAAACAAGCCACATAGACAGCTGATTTAACATTGGGCCCACGGAGGAGGCAGAAGATCTGGAGGAAGTGCAGGGCCACGTGGACAGAGGTGGGGACCTCCAAGAGTTGTTGTTCTGCCAAGCAAGTGGCGCCTCCTGCATCAGCAGGCAGCATGCATCCTCCCTCCCCATCAGCCGCTCATTTCCTGACCTCTTCCTCCCTGACAAGGTTTTCACACTCTCAATTATGCCAAACGTAAATCATCTGTTTGTGTAGCTGTGGTCTATTGTTGTGGCCTCATCTTGCCGCAGTTGGAATGAGCAGCTGGGGCCTGGAGCTAGGCTGTAACCTCTCTAAATAATAATGCAAATAGTCTACTTTGTAAAAACAAAAATCAGTAGACTAATTACTATTTCACACTGCTACTTTCAGCTGCCACTGATTTCAGAAGCACAAGCTCAGAACTGCAAATTTTATTGCCAAATTGCATTTTGAGAAGAGTACACCAGGAACATGGAGCCCCACATGGTGCATGAGCCTGCAGTGATGCAGGTAGGACATGAAACCTAGCTGCTAAAAATAAATCCGTCTTGTAAAGGGTGAATCTTGTCTAAAAAAACCAGTGTGGCATTTTTGAAAGGAGATAATACTGTGAGCAGATAGAGGTGAAGTTATAAACATAATCTGCTTGGATTATGAGGATTAAATGGCATTTGACATACTTCTGCATATTACACTGGTACATAAGGTCAGGAAGTGCAGGACAGAAAGTGTCGTCCTTGTGTGCTTACAAAACTGTCCAGAGGCAGATTTCCCTGATTAAGAGTTTTGAGTTAATAACCCAAAGAAAGCCAGGGAATGGAATGGCACATATACGTACCGGTTGGTACATTTTACAAGTGCCTCTTTGCCAGGGTGGATGGGATTCAGCAACTCATCACCAGAAGTCAAGCTGGCATGTCACAACAGCACGGTGTGCTGTCATTGCAGGGAATGCTTGAGAGTAAGTAACTTATTTGTGAGGATCTTCTTTTGTGGGTGTATGCTCTGGCTAGCAAACGCCACACTGAATGCCAGATGGGCCATCTTCTGTGGTGGTAGTGGCCTCTGGCAGAGGAGTGGCTGTAGCATCAGTCCAGCTGCACTGCCTCTACCAAGGGCACTCATCTTTTCCTGGGCCACAGCAAATTTGCACCAGGCTGACTTCAAAGTTATTCAATTGCTAAAATACTCTTACTTTTTACCTCCCACTTTTTTGTTCCAACCACCTAAAACATTTTTGTTTCTTTCGAGATTCAGAGAAAGCTGTGGCATACGTCACTGAGGTTAGTGAATTCCTTTGTATTCAGAGGAAGGGCAAATTATTCCAGTGAAAGGGATTAGATTTTGAAAGGCCCAAGCAGCAAACCCACACCACTCACAGGTTTCATTACCTCCATGCAAGTAGGATATTACATGGTTAGAAAGGGGATCGGAAAGGTAGACCCCGTATCTCCTATGTAATTGCAAAGAGATTTCCAACAGCGAGAGAGAAGAAAAAAACTTAGAATGACAGGAAGAATAACAGGAAATCACAGAAAATTAAGAGAAAATATGGGGATGTCAGAAATATGCCAGCAATTAAAACACTCCCAGAAAGTGTATTCTATTTCCTTGGGGAAACTGTATCCAACACCCGACATTCATCCTGGGCTGGTGCTCTAGCTGAGAGTCTCTGTCTCATCTGTCAGGCACAGGCCAGAATAACAAAGGGGGACAGACCTCCTGTAGATGCTGGGACACAGGAAAAGCTGAGGCAAAAATTTTCATAGTGGGAGCTTTGAATTGGATTTATCATTAATCCTTGGACCAGCATAGACAGTGAGAGGCAGTGAGAATACGGCTGTCCAAAGTGGCATGTAGGCACCCAGCAGGTTTTCAGAGGGTCTATGTCTCCCTGCTTTTCCCCTGGAATGTGCTGGAAGCTGGCAGATGCCCAGCTCTTGTGAAAAATCAGGCTGCTTATTAAAAGTGTAAAAAACTGATCTTAAGTGGCCATTTTTGGAAATTTGGCCTTTTTTTTCCACCAGTTTTTCATTTCCCTGTACATTTTTAACAACAAAATATGTTTAGCAGAAAGAAGAGAAAAATTTCTTAGCAGTAGATGGGGATTTTTCCAGGATCATTTCAGTGACAACTATGTATAGTCCTAAACAGTATGAGGGCATGATTCAGTGATCCAAACAAACTTTTGGGTTGAGACCAGCTGCTACAAATACTTTTTTGCTCTTTTTAGGAATAAAAAGAATCTATGTGTATATTACACTCAGGCTAAGACTTGGGCTGCTTCTTGTTTGCTTTTCATCATGTTCATGCTTATTCTCATTGTTATTGTATTGCTTTCATCTTTGATAAACAGAATATTTTTTTAAAATCCCAACACTTCTTGCATCTGCAATTCAAGATTCCTTCTGCCTTGGCACAGCTCAGAGAACTGCAGTCTAAGTTGTTGACCTACCTCAGATCTGCTTGCTTTCTGGTTGCTGCTTGCATTTTTCAGTGGTAGGAAAGTGACAGTAATACATATAACCTGGGTTAGCGTGTAGCTTTTTCATTCTGCTCTGATAGTTGAGCTACCAAACAGTGAGTGACAGGAAGCAAACAAAGCTAACAAAGAAAAGACACACACACACACACAAAAATGAAGGCATGACATAAAGTAATAAGAAATGAAAAAATATTAAATTCAGGCAAGAATAATAAAAGCAAATCCTAAAATAAATGGCAGGATTTGATTTTGCAGTGCTGGCTTTCAGCCAGGTAACTGTCTGAAAAGTAAAACAAGTGAAGCAGATACACCTACAGTAAAAATAATGTGTGTATTCTTTTGAGGAAAAGACGAACTAAAAGAAAATAAAAAGACCCATCAAGAATGACAGAATTGTGTGACTTTAACCCCTTCAGCCCCATGCTATTTAAAAGAACTTCATCTATTTCTCCATGTTGCTTTTGAAAGAGGCAAATTAGCAATAGCATGAGAACAGTAGTGGTATGCTGTGAACAGAGGGAGGAGCTGGAAACAGTTGAAGATGGATCCTACCTCTTTTTGTGCCCCTCTATGATTTATACCAATGTATGTCCTCCCAGCTCCTTTCCAGGTAAAGCTCCTTTGATCCTCCCAAGCTGGTCAACAGGCCTCATGAAACCTTTTCAGGAGGGTAGTTTAAAAAAGATCTATTCTTCCACAGCTTAAATACTTTTCTTCTTGTTCCGGGAAGCCCCATAAAACAAAACGTCTGCTGAACTGGATCCAAGCACCGCTCTCAGTTACATGGGTGAAAAAAGAATCTGGTCCATAACAGAAGGAACCATTTCACAGGAAAAAGTGCTTTTTTACCCACCAACTTTCAGTAGTATCTTCTTTGTATTTTAGCACAAACGTTCCAAGCCAATTCTGATCTTAATTCCTTCTATCCCACGGGGATTTTTTTTTTCCCACTTGACTTGGAGCTATATTTCTATGACTACGCTGTTAAAAATGCTTTTAAAAGAATTCAAAATTAAATGGTCCTCATGATTTTTTAAGCAAAAGCCAATTCTAACATGATAGCCAAATCTAAAGCAACTTTTCTATGGCTGGAAGAATTCCTTTCCTCTAATCCCTGGAAGATGTAAATTTTACTGCCGTTACTGTCAGCTGCGAACTGATAGGAGTAGCCTGGCTAAGAGGAAGCAGGTAAAGATAAATAAGGTATCATTCAGTCATAAACTCATCCCTTACATAAATGTCAATAGGAAGATAGGAATCATCAGTCACTGAGTAAAGGGAAGCTCCCACAAATATTCTTCTCACAGCAGGTTTTGGCTCTCATTTTATGGGTAGTGACTGGCCACAGTTTTCATGCACAATGGACACAAATCCCAAATGAAGTCCCTCCCTGAAGGAGCCTGTGTAAATACCCTTCTGCAATGAACTCTGCCTGCTGTTATTCTTCACAGGAATGACAGAGGCCAAAAGAACTCTCACAATCTTGTTAAGCTTATATGTAATAAATGCTACTTATATGTCTCTGAAACCACTTCATAGTGAATATTGGTAAACAATGGCTTTTTTATGGCTATTACTGTATATATTTTTCCCTTTATCTTAATGCAGATTCTTGACATATCGGTGTATAAATAAAGGCAACCTATCCATTTCCCTTCCAGATTTCCAAGAAAAGTTACAAGCCAATTAGCTTTGTATCATAAGCTTTATTGGCAGCAGAAAACCAGAATCACAGGAACATTTGGTTCCCAGGAATTTGGATCTTGCACGAGAGGGCCAGTGCCAACACTAACCAGAGTGTCTGCCAGTTGTTGTTCTTCACAGCTACAGCTGGCTGCCGTTTCCAGCAATGCTATAGATTAAAGATCAATACCTGATCAGATTCACTTTGTGAGAAGTATGACATCAGTAGGATATAAGGCTGTTTATGAGAAAAAGAGGTGACTGCCACTCTGCCACCACCTAAGGAGCAAAGTTAAAGAGAGATGAGCAAAACTCCAAAACCTGGAGGGAATGCTGAATTGGAAGAGAGGTTTTCAGGTCCTCCCTGGCAGATGATATGATACCTGTAATGTATAGATCGCTGGAGTATATTAATCCTTCAGAACTGGATCATGTGGCTCTCAGTAAGAATCCTGCACAACTTGTCTCCTTCTACCTTGATCTCAGAATCCTTTCTCCCTCCCTCTAGTCTTTCTTACAGTAAAAGAGTGATATTTCTGAGACTGTCGTAGACCCTGAAACATGTCAGAACATTATTGTTGTAATAACTGCATCTCAATATTCCTCCTATGCAGTCTCCCAGGATATAGAAAATATTGCCTCAGAATCCTTATTTATGTCTCTAAAGCAGAAGGGCAAGGATACAACTTAAATATATGAAGTGCCCTTCTCCTTTTGCCTTCAGCAGCCCCAGCAATTGCCTCAACAGAGGAGCAGAAGAAAACATTAAGTACAAACGGCCTTGGTCTCGTTTAACTTTTTGGGTCAGTATTTGTAACATCATTATATTCAAGACAGCATTCATCTTTGGTCCACAAGGCCTCCCCAGAGCCTTGTATTGCCTGAATAATTGGTGTCTCTCATCTGCGAAGAGGGAGTAGTAACACTTCTCCAACTCACTGGGATGTTGCGAGGGAAAATTAGCCGATGTACACAGCATACTCCACACGTTGTATAAGCACAAAAAGTTATTAGTGCTTGCGAATATTGTTGTTCCATGACACAGCACCAATAGGAAAGGAAGCATTTTTATTTGTTTCTTAATGCATTTATGGGTAGACATAGCTAAGAAAATCCAGCCAAGTGGTATTTTAGTTGTGCAGTTTAGTGCAGATTTTAGAAGACCTTACTTATCACTGTTTCAAGCTGGGTTACTTCAGCAATTTCCAGGGAACCCATCTGCCTCTGTACCCTGGCTCCCTAAATCTCTCCTTGAGCAGCCAGGCCACCGGCATGGAGCAGGAAGCAGAAGAAGCATGCCGTTTCCCAAACGCAGTAATTGATTTAGCAGCAGTTTAAAACAATGTTGAGCATTGTCAAGGATGTTCCTTTGTGGCACTAAATCAAGTTCCTCAAGATGGATTACATACTAACCACATACTATCTGAAAACCTCAAGGGCTGTTTATTGTTCAACAATTTATGATAGCCTTGTTAGAGTACTGCATATCAGGCATCTCTGGAGTATGAGAAGAAACAGAGACAAATAGCATACAAAATATATTGAACAATTCATTACACTATATTGTCAAAACCTAAGCACAGCATGCAGATAACCCTTTTATGCACACTGCCTTATTGAACAATAATCACTCTGTAATGTTTCAGATATTTAAATCATATTTATAATCACACATTTTAATACAACATCCCTCATAAAGTTCTCAAGGCATTTTACAGGATGCATAAAGCATGGAAAAATACAAAATTTTAAAATGCAGATTCACCTACCACAGGCCCTGGAGGCAGGCTAATGAGGTAGATATACAAAACTTTAAGCTGACAGTTTAACTGTTTAAGTAGTGTATATAATAATTCAAACACATTTTAAGATAGCCTTAGTTATAAACCTGTTCTTTAACTAAATATTTGGGCTAGGTTGTATAAGTGCTTATTTTCAGTTTACAATTATGGTGAGAAACAGCAACATTTTTTGGTTCCTTATTTAGAATCTTCTCCCTAAAAGCTTTCACGGATACCAAGCCGAAAGATAAATTACCAGGAGAGGTTTCCAGTGTATTTGCTGAGTGCAGTTGTATATAGCAACACTTCTCCAGATAGAACCTAAACCCTTGTCTTGTTCCATGGGCCACAGGGCTGGAAGTCACGTCCTCATAGCTGCAGCTCCACTGGTGATGTGCCACACTGGCTGGAGCACATCATCCCATGCCTCAGTTTCCCAGCGTATTTATACAGATTAATGGTGCTCCTGTTTCAAGCTTTTGATACATGTGTGCATATGTGTGTATGGAACATCTCATATTCATGGTCATTGATGCCAAGGCTTGCATCCATTCTTGTCTAAAACAGGACTTAAGGATGCTTTCCTGACCAGCACTGTTGGCACTACACTGAACAAGTGAAATGTGCGTTCAAGTAATGATCTTTCAGTGCTCCACAGCATACAGGCACCTGAGGTGGACTTGTTTTGCCCAACGGTATCTTGATTCTTGTTATAGAAATACTGTTCTTCCTACCAGAGCAGATGGTAGATAGACTAGTGGCAAATTAATCCCTTCTCTACTATTTACATTCTTTTTGGGAAAACCACAGCTTCCAAAAATCAAGGTTAGTTAAAGAGCTGTCATGGAAGTTTTTCTGAGCAAGAATTGTTGTTTTAATTCTGTGCCTCTGCTTGTAGAAAATTCTGGAGGTACTTGCAACTTTGTAGCTTTTTTTTTTATTTTAACATATCTCACTATGACCAGAAATATTTTTTAATATGTTGTAATGTGTAAAAAGTGTGGGAGGGTTGGGATATTTTTCTTGATGGCACTGTGTGCATGTGTCTGTATTCTCATGACATATTTGTGGCTTGGATTCAAACTATAGATCAATTCTCATTTCTCTACTTCCAGACATTTCCCTCTTCTTTTAAGTTAACGCTAAGGATCAAATGGCAGGGAACTTTAAATGAAAATATATGGTATTTTGATGTTGAAAGTTCTCGAAAACAGTACCTCATAGTTTGATGGAAGATAATTAAGCAAATAAAAAACCAAAAACCAAAACTCTTATGGAAGAGATAGAGCAGAAACAGACTCTATGGTGAAAAAAGAGCTGGCTAACCAATGTTTATGGATAGGAGCAAATTTCTAGGATTCATGATTCTTCAGTATTTATAAAAAATATTATAATTCTATTTTTGCAGACAATTTATGTCTTGAGAGATAACTAAGGAAGCCCAGTGTGTTATGGGGCATCTCCTTTTGGCTAACACTCCAAAGGACAGCACCTTCCCAACATGGTTTTTCTCATTTACCACATGATCCTGGGTCAAGCGTGAAGTGTAGTGGTACACAGCGTTGTTCTACACCACCACGATTTTACCTTGAACTTCAGCATGTACTTTGTTTCATCTGAAAATGACTGTGTCTAGGATAACAGAAAAAAATCAGCAGGATTCACTGCCATGTGTGAAGGCCAGATACACAGGATCGGATGCTTGTACTGGTTTCCTGAAAGCCCTGTCTAGTTGGGTGGCTTGGGAGTCACGATCTTTCACATGGTTAAAATCAAGCTACTCTTCTTTTCAGTGGTGTCTTAGCTCTCTGAGAGGCAGCAGCCCTGGCCCACAGGTCTTCATAGATCCTGAGCTCAGCAGAAGCCAGGATCCTCAGTCAGGGTCCTAAGTTGTACTTGCCTCAGCCTTTTCCAAATGTAGAGTTATAACCTACCCTCACTCCTTCACTTCAAATACTGTTTCAGAGAAACATTTTATCATTCTTGTAAAATGTCTGAATTCATGCATTCATATGCATTCTGTATGCATTCAACATATAAAAGAAAGAGGGAGAAAGGAAACTGAGTAAGAACTGGCTTTTCTGCAGTCTACTGGTGGCACCCGGGAAAGAAAGTTCATGCCCACAGGTCACATCAGCTCAGGATAGCCTGCACGTGCCCATGCTTAAGAATCACCTTACAAAATGCATATATGATGTTGTGTTACAGACAGCAAAAAGGGCTGTGAAGGTCCAGTTGGAACTAAGCCACACAGCATCAGTCATTACCAGGGACAAACTGCAGAGACAGTCTCAGATGACTTTCCACATCATTGTGCCGGCACTTTCTCATTTCTGTCTGAGTCAAAAAAATATTGCTATTTTGGATACAAACTTATATTGAGCTTTCTCTGGTACTTTTCTACTTGTTTTTGTTGTCTCTTTTCCTGTCTAGTCATAATTTTCACCAAAAACAACATGTGAGGGTGAGTTTTAGTTAGTGGCGTGAGCACATGGTAGGTTATAGAACTGCGAGCAGTCAGACTGTTAGCCTTACCTAATGGAATAACAGATAGAGGACGAGAATAATAGCTCCCTTGTCTGCTAGTCTATTAATAGAGGAACCATCAATATTGCAAAATGACTGGTAATAAGAATATTTTAAGGATGGGGGTGAATCTTGGAAATAAATGAACTTTCATTGCTAGCAGGATTGTTACAGCATAAATTAAATGCTTTGAGAAATATTTTGTTTGGTTACAGGGCAGAAATGTAGTATCAAATGTTAGTTATTGTTGTTATTTTTTATTATTCTGCTTCTTTAATGTTTAGTCATTCTTTTTTTCCCTTTAGCATCGCTGTCCAAAAAATACATAGAACTTCTGACCTAGGAATATATTTATACAACACCACAAAGCTTTTCCATGGCAACAGGCCTTGTCAAGCTGTCACAAACACCATAATGACAGATTTCCAAGCAGTTCCCAAATAAATATGATCCCAACATGCAAATGGAGAAAAATGCTTTTAGTAAGTGACATGTAGTTCAAAGTACCTGGGCTCTGAGCTAGGGTGCAGGTACTTAAGATCCAATACTGCACCATGAAAGCTAGTGCAACATTCAATTAAGACTAAAGTCCATACTTTTGAAAAACAAAGAAGAATAAAGAATAGTTCTTGAGACCTTTTGTCACAAAACTAACCATGACTGATCTCAGTCAAAAGGACTTCTCAAATGATTACAGATCACTTCTCAAGAACTGAAGGACTGGACCCTGCCAAGTGAAGGATTTAGAATGATATCTGGCACTGGCTCTGTGGTACATACATCTTCAAAGGTCCCCAAAGAAATCAAGGAATTCAAAATCGGGTGCTCTGAGTTAAAAAGTTATCTGGAAGTCAGATTCTGCCTTTGAGATGTTTTCTGTTTTATGCTGAATTCCACTGAAGTCAGCAGTACTAGAAGGAATAAGGACCTTGGGAAAAATTTGTTTAGAAATGAGCTGAAGCTATGACTTATGAGAAGTGAATTTAGGCTGTCCCTCCACTTGATATTTTACAAGTGCCTACATTTAAATAGGATGCCTTTTAAGGAGGCATACTCTCATCCACCTTCCTGTCAATAAAGTACCAGAGCATCCCAAGGGAAGCCAGATGATGATCTGTGTATTATTATTTTAACTTAATGATCATAACAACGGAACTCTGATACTATCTGTATTTCTGTACTATTCTACATTTCTTCTTCCATCTGCCTTCTCAGAACACCGTCCAACAGCCTTACCTTGCTCTTTTCCTCCCCTTGCTCAATCTCAGCTTTATGCCTTCACCAATGGTGCTTCCTAACACATTAAACAGTCTCCATGACCTCATCTGTAAAATGTCCTTTTATTCACATCCAAAAATCTCTTAAAGCCCACCTCTTCCAGTAAGCAAGCTTTCTCCTTTTATCATTTATAATTCTGTCTGTCTTTTTTTTTTCTTCTTGTCTCTCTTTATTTTTTACATTCTAACAGACAGAGCTGGTAGTATCATCAGTAGCTAAAATTACCTGACATTTCCCATTACAAGATTTTGTTTTTAGTTGCTTATAATTTTGTAGCTTTAAATTACTTGGACTGAATTTTTCCATGCCAGGTGTCTCAAGTAAAATTTTTCTGGAAAGTTTCAGCTAGACGAGTTTAGACAGTTCTGAAAATGCAATTAAGGAAAAATGCCATGGTTTAGCCATTTGAAAGAACTCTTACGGGCACTTTTTTCAAAAGCACTAGCAGGTCCATGTTTTGCTATAGAGATTTCAAGGATTCAGTGAATCCTTTGCTTTCTGCCTGGGGTCTGCCTCTGTCTGCACACCCAGAAAACTGTCAGCCTGTGGCTCTCCGCTAAAAACTCACTTAAACTCATGCTTAATGGAGAACCATGAGACTTTGGCAGCTAAATTCTCTAACAAAGTAGGGGCTGGAATGGAAAAAGGAAATTCCAGAATTAAGATTGCTTTAGTACCCTTAATTAGACGCCCATTTTGTGTGTAAGTCTTAGCACACTACATTTTATTACATGGTGACATACAGAATTTTTTGCCCCACTGAACCCAGCCTCATGCAGGGCACAGGACAAGCCTGTGCAGCCCACAGTGAAGAAGGGCTCATTTGTTTGCTGAATCTGAAAGGCAAGCTCTTGAGAGGAGTAAGCATGGGAATTAAGAAAGAGGAAAAATTGCTTGTACTTTGCGTAGTAGAACACTTCCTGGAGATTTGGATGTTGCCTCTGTCCCTGCCAAAAGAGGGAAGATTTTAAGAGGTATTTAGCTGGGTAGATCCATGGAAAAATATTCAGTACCTGCTGTTCAGTGAACGAATTAGGCATTTCAGAATTGGAATCTGATAATATATATAAGGGCAATATGAATGTATACACTTGAAAGAGGTCTATATTAAAACTGTAGAGAATTAGTATCTAGGTTTTGCATGTTGTGCTCTAAAGCTTTTAGGCTTCCTTTTAACTATAAAAAAAAAGTATGTAACACTGTTAAGCCTCCACAGCAAGTTAGACCAAGACCCCATCGCTCTAATCCTTGTCAAGGTAAATCAGGTAAGAAGTTGCACTTCTAATGACAGTTTCACTAGTAGGGCAGCTTACACAACCAATATATGCACAAAAATAATTATTTTCAGGATCTGAACCTTGTTTAAGTCAAACTGCCACAGCTGGTGTTCGGAAGGCAGGTCATCGCAAACAGCAGATAACTTTAGCATTTTCAGATAGAATTAAGGGGTGGAAGGTATCAGGATATCACAAAGATTGAAATTAAAGTCTCACTTTCATCTGTTCGAATCCACTTCTGGCAATGGAAAGGGGTGCCAAGGTGGGATGCAAATGGTATTGTAAGGGCAGTGGGATGGAGCTTTTTTTGTGTAAATGGGAAACTACACCATGGACACAAACATGTTCATTTCAATAAAACACTTTGGAAAGCAAGTAAGGAAGATGTTGGCACTGTGGTAGAGTTTTATCAAACTACAAAGTTTTCCGTGAGGCAGTGGATATGCTGCATACACAGTAAAAGAAAACAACAGCTAGAAATGTCTGGTCAGAGCAATAGCTGTATCTTAGTAGATACCAGTTCATTGCCAAAAACTACTGTGTATACACGACAGAGGTTAAAATAACTCAGAAGGTTTTACTTCTGAAGCTGTTCTCTTCATAACATAATTTATTAGTCATATCCAGTTAGCACTTCCCTAGAAGTGAACCTGACATCATCACATTCAGTGCTAAAAGCAAAAAGGATAATTAACCAAATAACTAAACTGTTTCCCACGATTATTATTCAAATCCTTAATAAAGGATTTCTATTTCTTAAAACACAAACAAAGCCTTTTATCTTAAAGTAGTTTCTTTTATTTTATAGAAAAGGAGCCGAAAAAGCTTCTATGTGGGTCAGACTCTCATTGCACTGAAGTCAGATCTTCATTTTAAGAAGACGTGAGGATTGATAGATCCCTCAGTCACATCTCTGTATATAGGAAGGCAGAAGAGCTCACTCTGAATTAAGAAAAGGTAAGCCTTATTCACAAAGTTTTACGAACACTTATATTTATTTCATAAATATTTTCCATGTATTTCTTTTCAAGGATTAATTACAAAAATAGTCTAAAAGAATCCACTGAAACTCCATCACCAAATTAACTCAGAGCTGCACATCTCTGCTGTGGAACAAATATCCCTTATAAATGCTAGACATCCTGAGAGGGGTAGGTCTTTATAATTAAATTATTCTTGCTGGGCTTAATGTGACCTTTTCTTGACCTGTACTTTTTCTTGTATCTTATGCTCATTTTCCCGAATCTCTCCCAAGCAGTCTGAGAGCTCAGTATAGGCTGAGCAATGCCTTAGACTCCGCAGTCTTCCATAGAGTTTCTAACTAGGTTAAACATGTTCACCCACCCTTGTTCTGAAATGCCATATGCCTGCAACTTCAGTGAGCTTTGATGGATATAGCTGTGAGGAGGCATTTCATAAAGACTCCCAGCTCTTATGTTCAGCTAATTCCCCACCAACGACCAAATCATTTACCCACACAGATTTTGCAGTTATTGAGAATTCTTGATCAACTATACTGAAATTCCTGGAATTTTTACTCATTATCCCGATAATCAGAGGATGGGAAATAAAAAATTTATTAACCATGCTTCACAAATGACAAGCAAATTAAAAGGTTTACAGGTACAAGCAAATTAAAAGGCCTGCACAGAGTAATGCAGCGAGTCAGTTTTACCATCACCTCTGAGTTTTCCGACTTTCAGGACCAGACTGACTACTACACAATTACACACCGCAACTTGTGTCTGTAGTTAGATCAAGGTAAACTGGTACTCTTGGCAAGCATGGATTTTGTTCCTGTAGTCTTGCTCCCCAAAGACTACACAGAAGTATGGCATCCTAATTCCAGCTGCAAGAAACATCTGCTTGTGCAGGAGGACACAAGGTAACAGCAGTTAATCCAAAAGATTGCTTCACAGTGGATTATCTCAAATGACGTTTTCAAAAGAATGCTCCATATCACACAGGGTCCAAAGTTCACATAACTTTTCCTCTGGACCCTTCTGTCTGTCACATCATGTTTGTTGTCACCAGTAGGTTAGCGTCTAGGGGAGAGCAGAGGAGGCTGTAGTGTTTTGTGGAGCACTGCATGCATATCAGGGAGGAGAAGAGAACATGACATGGCTCATGTCTCTTCATCTGAGATAGCTTGTACACAGCCATTGCTTTACCTGAGGGGCGGAATATTTTTTCTGCCTGACACAGTCTTCATTTCAACAGATTTCAAGACAGTAGAAGCCACATTTGTGCTGTGAGCTAAAAGTGCCAGGCTTTTGCCTGGGTAGACGTTCTCTGGGAGATTCCTGCAATCCAGGCATCGTTTCTGTCTCCCTATCTGGAACACGGAAACGTCTGGAGATGCCACATTTCCATGATGCAGAAGAAACTGGTTATTAAGGGCTTGCCTCACATAAGCTGTGTAGAAAGGATTTTTACTTTTCTAAATTAAGCCAAAGTATGAATAACTGAATGTCTAAATCACTGGATGACCTACCTTCTGCGACACTTATTCTTCAGCTTGCAGAAGCCCTTCCGTATAGAGTTGATCCCACTCCTGCATGCTTCCAGATATTAATGCAGATTTCTCTCACAAGACTCAGAAATCAAGAGATGTGAAGTTTCTATAGGCCTATCCACTAGCCCCAGTCAGTGTTTTAAACATGAGTGCTTCTCCTCTTCATCTGTGAACACATCTCTTCCATAGATAGATTTATTGGACTGCCATGCTTCAGGGATAAAATGCAAATGCTGTAAAAATTGTTGTTTTCCTTAATAGAGTGAATATTGTCAGTAAGATACTGATGAAAGACATCACAAAACAGTGGTGGGAGATACTGTGGTGCTGAAGATGCCATCCAATCTGGTCTTGAACACATCCAGTGATGGAGCATCCACAACTTCCCTGAGCAAACAGGTGAAGAACTTCTTCCTAATTTCTAGCTACCCTCTTCCAGTTCTAAGCCTTTACCCGTCATCTTATTACTATTAGCTCTTCTAAAAAGTACCTCCCCATCTCTCTTTTACGCCCCCTTCAGACACTGGAAGGCCGCAATAAAACAAGAGTCCTGTCAATCGATAGCTTGTACATTGGCCTTTTTGCATGTAATCCTAAAGCCTCATCCACCTATGAGCTGCTGCCTTTTCCAATGCCTTTGCCAATGGGATGCCTCCTCATATTTATGATTTTGTACCCTACACTGCTGCTTGCTATCACCACACTCCTCCAAGCTATACCCCATGCGTCTTGTTTTTAGCGAAGTCTGACCAGGTGTGTACCAAAATGCAGCCACATATGATGATGGGTCCACCCTTGCTCTCCACTGTCTGCCCAGCCCCATGTTGGCCCTGTGGGACAAGCCTGGACGAAGCCTTGGGTGCAGCTCTGCAGCACCTTCATGTCTGCTTCGCCTCCTCATCCAGGCCTGCTGCCTGCTGCAGTTCATAGGTTTGGGCTTTGTTTCTTCAATTTTCATGCTAGTAGAAAGATGATGTGGTGGTTTGGGTTTTTTTAACAGGACCTTTCTCTATGCCTCTGCAGCCTCCAAAGAACAGGCTGGTCCTGTACATGGCCATGCTTACACAAATATCTCTCATTGTTGGTGCTAAACCTGAGCAGTAAGTGCAGTGGGAAGCGGGGGGTTCTTTCACAGATAAGCAGCGTGGATACAGCTGTTTCTTACAGTCCCCAGGAAGGCTCTGGTGTGAACTGCTGCCATGCAAAATAGCCAGGCTGGAGGCTCCATGCAGAAGAAACACATATTTAATATATATATGCTTTACTGTAGAATTCTTGTGTATTAATGCACAATATATTGACATTTACTGTGAGAATTCATGCTTCATAAACATAGAATTGTTCTGTTTTCTCGATTTGTGCCAGTTTCCTATAAATACAGAAATTAGGTAGTTATCCCTAAAGCTATCTGATAGAATTCAAAAATAGATAAACAAAGAATAGCAATGCAATTCAGTCATTAAAATTCAAAAAAAACCCCAACAAACAAAAAATATATCTGCCCATTATCCTTTTGATGAATCTGGCCTTTTGCCTCAAAACCACTACCAATTTCAGCTGGCATAAGAGGAACATTTTATGAATATTACCCAATGTTCACTGCACTGAACTGGAAATGCTAGTCAATAACAGCTCATTATCATTATCCAGATGAGAGGCAAATTAGGCATGGGAACACTATGCTAGCATAACGTAAAGGTTGAAATGCAAAGCAGCAGAAGCAAGAAAAAATTGGGCTAAGATTCCCTACACAACAACTTAAGGACTATTGTGACTGGATCTAAATTTGTATTTTTTTAAACATGCTAGAGCACTCTTGCAAAGATATATGTGGAGCACTAGATGTATTCTTACAGAATTTATCAATTCCAAATAATGCTGATTATCAAAATAAAAATGTTTTTGCAGGAAAGATGGAATAGAGTCAAGGCTCTGTCTAAAATTGGCCTTCTTCCTTGATAATCTGTCTTCCCACCACTTAAGCAGCCCACTTGAATGGCCTAGTTCCCAAGATTGTATCAAGCCCCCTCCCGCCTCCAGTTATTTCTGAGATGCTGTCAGTTTTGCACCTTAATGACTCAGAAGACCTCAGCTCCCATACCAGCCAAGCTTTTAAAACTCTGATTCTTCAACATTTCAGATGGGAGAAGAAGGAGCCATTTTGCAGCTCCCCAGAAATTTGCCCTTCTCCTGCTTTGGAGAGCTTATGCTCTGGCCGTGCCTCTACAAGAACGTCCCTGTGGTAGAAAGCCCAGGTTTCAAAGTCGAGGTGTCCAACCTAAACACACCAGGGAAGTCTGAACTTTGTGACTGTTTCTCTCCACAACATCAAAATCTTAGTTTAGAGTCAGCATGAAATTGGCTTTTTAGAAAAAAAAATATTTGAAAGGGAGGCTGCACCTCTTTCTGTATGCTGAGTCAGAGGAGTAACACCAGCACTCAGAGTAAATTCCCTATTTTCCCCTATGTGCTGCACACTGGTTTGGTTTGCAGTGCTGCCAAATGTCCTTGTTGGATGCCGTGGGGAGGCAGTTAATGTAGATGACCCTTCTCAGGTGTGTGTGATAAACGTTATAATGAAAATCGTGACTTCTAAGAAGTCAAAAATCTCACAGATAGATACCAACACACTAGTGGGCAGTGGAAAGGCTATGAACCACATATGTGGATTCACAATCTCTCTTGTGACAGCAGAGTAATTTGTCCAAGGGGACTAAATTTCATCCAAAGGAAAAACACCCACCACGCACAACATTGGCTGCTTCAGTCTGCTGATCCGCACCGATTACACCAAATTACCTGTTAATGTAGATGTAGGTAGACTTGCCAGTGGCTCGAGTCAAAACACTCTTGAGAAGAGAACACTGAATGTGATAATGTCAGCTCTAACCAGGCTGAAGAAGGCAGAAAGCTTCAGTGCTCTCCTTGATTGATTATAATTTAGATAATTACATGTTATATTTTAGAGCCTTTCATCAATAAGTACAGATACTCTGCTTTGCAAAGTAGAGTTTGTGGGGAAATTTAACCTTTTCAGTGCTTGGGCTGCTGGAAGTTGAAGTGAGTTGTGATTTAGTGAAGAGGGCAGGCTGGGCCCGAAATCCACAGGAAACATTTAATTTCTCCTGGCAGCTGAAGCATCACTTGCCCTAATAGAAATTACCCAACAATTTAGGATATGAAGGTTTAATTGACATTAGAAAGACTGTATAGAAAACCAGAAATTACTTGGACCCAGAGTTTAATAATCTTATACTTAAGAAAAATAATGAAATGTATACATATTAAATTATTTTGGACATGAGACCACATTTTACAGAAGTGTAAATCATGGGAGGTCACAACTGGAGCTTTTTTAGGCAGAAATGCCGTACAATTATTAAAAAAAAAAAATCCGCTTCCCTGACAATAACATTACTTCCCCTGATCAGTGGTGATTAGAATTCTGCCTCGGCACATAACTGTGTGTACATATGTATTTTATAGGCAACATTATTTTATTTCTGTCTGTGATATTCAGAAAGAGGACAGACATGCAAATCTTGGAACTGTTAATTCTAGTGTGGATATAGCTGCTGGTTTTTTAGTGGGGATTTTGGTTCAAATTTGTTCCCTTCTAAATAAAGTAAAAAGGTCAATGGTAGTGTATTTACTTATGGCAGGTAAAGGAAGTGTTAATGTGGAAAAAAAAACCAGATCAGACTATAGGGTAAATCTAAATAAAAAAGACAGTCAGTGTAAAAAATGACAAGACATCACTGCAGAAGATGAGAATCAATGCAGCTATTTTACATGACAGATTTTCTATTCAAACTAAATATATTCTGTCTTGAGCATATTGTGTATTGCCCTGACATCATTTTGCCTTTATTCACATACTGTGGTAATGCTATCTACAGCATATAGACTCCCATTGACAGCATTTTGCCTTTCCTCAAATCATAACATTGTCTATGCAGACATCCACTGACATTGTTTTGCCTGTATTTTCCACTACAGACTCACAGTGACATTGTCTGGCATTTCATTATGTTGTTTCTCAGCAGGATTCTGTGGGATTTTACAACAATTATTAGAAGTTGTAGTCAAGCTCCTGAGTGGTCTAACAACACAGGTTGACCTCTGCTTCTTACTGAAGGATCACAAAATCACACTTTCTCTGGTATTTATAGGTTTCTTAATTTTTGGTCAGCCAAGGAAGTAGGTCCCATACAAGGAACTAGAACGCCTCATCTTCTGGATGAAGAACGTGGCCTCTCCAGTTGCCACACTGCTCTGCGGAGTATTGCTTCAGGTGCTCATTGCCATAGTTTCTCTGCTGCCTGAATTAGCAAAATATGGTTGTTGGCCAGGGCATCTGCTGTAACAATGCTCTCATATCCCTGGATAAGGAACAGGAAATTAGTAGAAAAATTAAAACGGTTTTAGAAAGGCATCTGCAGGTGGAGAGTCTTGGGGAGTAAGAGGAGCTGGAGTATGTCTCCCCTTCCCTTCCCTTCCCTTCCCTTCCCTTCCCTTCCCTTCCCTTCCCTTCCCTTCCCTTCCCTTCCCTTCCC
>JAVSBS010016255.1:0-41663 GCA_033124195.1 Coracias cyanogaster | reverse complement strand
CGTTTGCGTTTGCGTTTGCGTTTGCGCGCCGACCCTACGCCGTCCGGGCGTGGATGCGAGCGAGGTCGGCAGCACCGACGACGCCGGCGTCGTTGACGAGTTCGGCGATGACGAAGTCGGGCTCCGGGTGGTACCCGCGGGCCGGCAGGTTGTTGAGGTACGCCTGCTTGATCGGCTCGAGCAGGCGGTCGCCCGCGCTCGCGACGCCGCCGCCGCCGTTCTGCAGCTGCTGAGCCGCCGACGAAGCGGCGCGAGCGCGCTCGCGCTTGCCCTCGATCGCGGCGCTCAGGAGCCCTCTCCTCGCGCCCGGCGGCGGGCGCCCAGCCGGAGCCGGGAGTATCGGGAGGCGGGGCTGGGGCCGCCCGGCAGCTGCGTGGATACCGGAGACAGGCTCCGAGCGGCGGGTCCGTGCGGGACGAGTGCCCCGAGGTGACATTTTCTTGTCCTCCCAGCGAGGGGCCCGGCAGGGCGGGGAGCAGCGAGCGGCAGTGGCGCTGCCCGTGGGCCCCGCCGCCGCGGGGGATGCGCGGGGGCCCCGCTCCCGGGGAGCGCCGCTGGCCAACGGAGTCAGGGCGGCACGTCCCCTGCTCCCTCATCCCCTAGGCTGCCGCGGCAGAGCCAGGCCAAGCAGCTGTCTTTGTCTTCAGGAGGTCGCACCTTCGGAGGTGTCCGGCCGGAGGCTGGGCAGGTGCCGAAGGGGCGGGCGCAGCCCCCGGTGCAGAAGCGTTCGGGCACCTCTGCTCCGGGGAGAGGTTCGGTCAGGATGCCGGGCTGAGGCTTCCAGAATTCATCTCCTTTTCTTCTTGCAGTGCTTGTTGCAGCGTCTTTGGGAGATCTGACTTTTCGGCTTGTCAACCTAAATAGGCTCTGCCCTCTTATTGCTGAGTTATTCTTAACTGATTCAAAGAATACAGGAAACCCTCTGATACATAACTTAAGAGAGTTTTTGGCCTCCCTTTCCAAGTTTCAGATGCATAACAAACATTTTGCACAGGCTCAAGAACGTGGTGACTTGCTACTGAAGACGAGCTTCTGATTAACAACTGGATTTTTTCCCCCTCAGAGAGTGTAGCAATTATTCTTTCTCCTAGGTTTTGCCATCTTTAAAAAGCAAAATGCATAAGGCTATGAAACATAAGTCCCAAGGTATGGGAGTTATTCCAGAATTGTATTACCTTCCAAAAGCTCTTGGGTTGTTCTTTTGAAGCATGGAACCTCTTAGTTTCACTCCAGAATCACACCATGCCAAAGCAGAGTAGTCTTTGAAGAATCTATTTTGAAGGCCTTATGGAAAGAAGGGGTAGCTGTTACTGTTATGATGATGGTTGACCAATTGATGGTTGACCAATTTCTGTCTTGTTATTTCTTTGGGAAAATAATTAATGAGGAATCGGGGGATTCATGACAGAGAAGGTTTAGTGGACTTGTTCTAACAACTCATAGGGTTGTAAAGTTTTGGTCACACTCTGGTCACGGGAGCCTAGGTGAATACGTTGAGGACGTACATAAAAAAACCCCAACATTGTAAAGCACTGTAGGCACAATAGTGGCCCAAAATATTTGCTATCGTATTTTAAGATCCCATAGAAGCTCTATGAAATCAACCTAAATGACAGTAAAATTGTTTCCCCTGATCTTTACAAGATGCCTCCTGAAGCATTGCACTCGATGTTAACAGAGAGTTTAGAGTAGGAAGAGAAATCGAATGGGTAAAAAATGTTCATTATTTGTAAAGTGATAAAATATCTTAATATAGAGAAGTCTACTTATCTATTGCCAACTCTCTGTGGGGTTCCTGATTTTGTGTACTCTTACGAGCTGTGTAATAGTTGCAGTATGAAACCGTTGAGTTTAGGTAGCATGTAAGCAAAATTATTTTAAGGGATTTTGAATTCTGTGTCTAAGGGTTGGACATAGGATAATTTACAGAACTTTTCTGGTTTTCTGAGTCAGTGGCCTTCACAGTGTAAATGAGAAACAACAGTGAATACTGGGCAAATCTGGATCACTTAGGCTCTTCCTATATAACTTCAAAGGACTTGTCTATACGCAAAACTTGTGGCACTAACTGTGATGAGGTAGATGCTGCACGCATGCATAAAGAATGAGCGCGTTCACTACAGTAATCCTCCTCATACTGGGCTGACTGCATGCATCTAAAAGGACTTGATGCTGACATAGTGGATCACTCCCATTAAAGAGAGTAAAGACAAGGATTATGCCAGTGTGTGCATATGGATAAGAAATTAAAACTCTCTAGCAAAAAATGACCTTTGAACTGTGCACATGGTGTGAACTGTTACGTATTTGAGAACAATTCTGTGGTGAAGAAAAATTTGGAGACATAGTATATCTAGAAAAAATCCACCCTTTCTTGCATTCTTTTTGCTTAAATGTGTAATAAAGTTTCATATAAAGTTTTTTTAACATTGTTTATTTATTCCTTTTACTGTATGGTTTTAGCTTTGTTTGAAAATTTAAGTTGATTTACTGAATCATGAAGCACAAACACCAAATAAAGCTAACAGTCACGTTTCCTGGAAAAAAGTTTTATAGTTCAGGATGTCTCGCTTTGGAAGGTAGATAATGAGAAAGAATTAGCTTGAGCGAAGAGCAGCTCCAGTCAGCTTGGCGGTAGCATTGATTTCTTAATTATCATTACCCCTTTAGTCTTGTTTGTTTGTTTCTATTTTTTAATTTTGCTATCATGCAGAGCTTTGTCTTGGAGCAATCATCTTCTAAGGTTGTATTGCTGTACAGGTACAAGAATGTGCTCCTAATGTAGCTATATTAAATTGTACAAGTCTTTGCTTTCCTGTTGAATCCTTATTAAAAAAGCAGTCTGAGACTGTATAATTAAAGTATTTTTCTATTAATTTTCTTTATAAGAAAGATTCTGTATAGCATCAAGAATTAATTAGCTGCTAAGATCTGAGCAGTGCCACAAAATGCATCTTAGTCCAACTGAACAAGAATGTGTTTATAGTTACTCAACACTCGATTTGGAATTTGGCAAGATCTTCTCTTCAAACTAGAAAACACACAGATGCAATTTCATGTGATTTAGTGGTGTGTTGTGTTCCTTTTTTAATTTTAAATAGATTGTGCAATCCTGCCAAATTTTCAACTCATTTTGTTTCTCTAATCTTTGCAGCTAAACTATTTACATATAATATACATAATGGCTAAAATTACTATTTAACTTCAAGTCCCTCTGAAACGGCAAGTAATGAAACACATACAGCTTAAAATGGGAAATCAAATAGCGGAGGATCAGCATTTTAAAAGGTTTATTTCTCCATTTTGTTTTCTTTGAAAGAACACAGTGTTGGCATGGTGGGCACGAGCCATGTCTTCATGTGCATGGCACTGTGGAACAATGAAGGTACTCGGAATAATACTGACAGCGAGGATTTACTGCATGATTCTCTCTCGATTTGGACACGATGTCTTGCTGGAGGAGCTGCAGGCACTCTGTAGGGCAGGATCGTAGGGAATTTGAAATGATGTTGCTAAATCAGAGAGTAGGATGTGAATCAGTGAGATGTAAATCATGATGAACAAGTACAAAGTGTTACCTGTAGGCCAAAATCATGTGTACGGAGGAGAAGAAAATGCTAGGTGATGTAGCAGTAGACCTGTGGGTTGAAGTGCTACACATGAAAACCAGAATCATGCTGTTGTGATAGAAGCAAGGGTTGTATCAGGATACGAAACCGAAATCATCGTATTATACTTCCATTTTTCTGGTGAGGCATCAGCTGGAAGGCTTGGGCCTCTTCAGGATGCATCTTTGGAAAGACCTGGACCAACTGGCGAGAACCTGGAGGAAGAGAGTGGAAAAAGAGTTGGAAAGTATAATCTCTGGGGCAGGGGGGTGTGTGTGAGAGAAATTAGAAGAATTTGGTCTGTTTACTCTAAAGAAGGAAAGAGATAGCAGTTCTCAAATGTTTAAGAAGTTGTTTACAAGATGTCGCTGGTCTATTATTTTGTGTGTCCGCACAGATCCAACAAGGAGATTATATTATAGATTAGGATGGCTAACTAATGGCAAGGATGGTTAAGTTTTGTTTAAGTTTGTCTCGACATCTGGGAAAAACTATCACTAGAAGATTTTAGAACAGATTTTAGCCTCTGTCAGGAACAGTTCAGATGTAGTTGAAACTACCTTGGATCTTTCAATCCACGGAGGCATTATTTTACAAATGGAATCTGTTTTCACATTCTACTACACTTCTGTCATTACAAAAGGAAAAATAAAGTTTCTACCTAGTTGGACCTCTTCTGCTCTATCATGGGACTTTGAGTGATTGATTAAATAAGTTCTTGCTTTCTTTTACAGCCCCTCTGTCATTTTTACTTGTACTGTCTCATTCCCGTTTAGGCTTTCTCAGCCTCTCTTTTTCTTTTTTTTTTGGCCTCTTTAGCTCTCATTCACTTTGTCATCTTTTTATCTTTTTACTAACTCCCTTTCCCTACTGCTTAATACATGTTTTCTAGCTTTGCCTTGCAAGCACCTTTCATTCCTTGAATGCCCTGTCCCACCTGGCTTTTCTTTACCATTGCCGGCACCCTCATGCTTTGTTCTTTCCCTTGTTTTTGTCTTTTTTCTATGTTGCTGTTTATTTTTTAGCATACACAAGATGTCATCTTTTTCTCTTTCTTCTGCGTCTGTGTTACTTCTAAAGTAGTGAAGTTTGAGATCCCTACAAAATAGAGTTTGATGGAAGGGTTATGAAATAAATGAAGGCAGTCACTTTAAGTAGCCTCCAGTTAAAGGGGGATTTTTTGGTGTGTCTAAGAAAACAAAATGTATGCTGTCACTGTGTATGGTCTGCCAGTGCCTGTCCTCCGGTCACTTTTCTCAATTCCAACCAGATTTGACAGATGGGTAGGAAACTCAAAGATGTTAAGTTCTCCCAAGTTTCATGAAAATCAGCAGCTAAGTAATGGGAAGACAGACTCATTATTTCCTCATCTGAAAGAAAGGAGTTCTAAATTAGCCCTTTACACATTCTGGAGGGTAGCAGTCAGCTGATTGACTCATGCCTTGGTTAGCCACCCAAGCTCCAAACCAGCCCTATGCACATGCCCAGAAGGGATTGCCAAAGGAGGCTGGGTTGGTCCGGCTCAGCGACACTGAGGGGAGCTGGGCTTCTGTGAGGGAATGGTGCACAAAAATCCATGGAAAACCAGACTTTACTGATTCTAATGATCATGGGAGTGCTGTACAGTGTTCTTAGTGTCTTTTCTCTGTTCTTTGCAACATCAGTGTGACCATCACTTAATAAATAGTGAATATTTAAAATATAATAGTATGATCTTTCATTCATCCATTATTCCTGTTTTGTTTTGTTTTGTTTTTAAATAACCTGTTATATCCTTCAAAATTTAGGTGGATCTGTTCCACAAGTTCATGAAGACCTTGACTGTTCATGCCAGCAAGGCCTGAGGAGACAAGGCAAACTGAAATGATATTGTTGGTACTTGAAGCTAGAGGAATGATACTGTGTGCTAAATGGATTCTTGCACTTTTCACTCTGCATTTCTTTGTTGCTGATTACAGATTTTTCTGCAATGTATGTGACAAGAGAAGACTTTAAATTTCCAAGACCTAAAACTTTTAAGTAGAGATGATATCTCTGTGTTACTTTCAACTAAGATTTGTCTGTTTATCTGTTCTATATTGCCAAACTCTTTCTGTTTGCTTGTATTTCTGAATAATAACATGAAAGGTACTGACAGTAATGGCAAGTGTAAGGTAGCTCTGAAACAACCAAATTAGAACTAAATTATTAAGGAAACAAAACTAGAGAAAGGCAAGGGTGGAAGAATTCTAGTATTGAAGTGAAACCATGGAAATGCCACTGTCCTACTGTTCATCTGACGTGGGGGGGTTTGGGTTTGTTTTGGGGTTGGGATTTTTCGGAGATGTTTAAGGTTCGTTCTGGGAGCAGATAAGTGGAAAAGAGTTTGTAGGTAATTCACAGGCTGGTTGAATTAATTTGTTCCTGCTGAAGGCATGTTTTTAATGCTGCTGAGAAAATTATGCTGTTGGAAGACTGTCAGCATGCCCAGAGTGCTTTTTGCTTTTACAGCATTTCTTGAAAGTAAAGAAACAAATAAATTTATCCTTATTCAATGTGAGCCTCATCGCAAGTGAAAAAAGAGGTTGGTCAGAGGCTCTTGGGGGTGTTTGTTTTCACTGAAGTTTCTTTAGGCATTTCTTGATGTTTGATTAATAATGTATTTATTATTCTAAAATAGTGTTTTGAATTTAATGACAACAACAGAGCTGGCTTAATTATCAATAAGTAAAAAGATAACTTAAACAGTACTTAACTAAGTGGTTAGAAAATATACTCTAATTATAAAAGAAAAACGGATGGGTGAATTAAACAAGAATATGTTGCATTATGTCTATAAATACTTGATCTAATTTTTTGTTTCTTCATGACTCTATTTTTAAAATATGGAGTTCAAAAGTGTCTGCATTTCTAACGCTCAGAATAAGAGATGTGATTTGTACAAACATATGCAGCAATTATGCCAAAACTAAATTTCTTCAGTTCTGTGGTTACTATGGCAACCAATATTCACTGTATTTCATTTAGACATATACAACAGAATGGAAGATGGTAGGTTTAAGATTTAATAATCTTTGCAAAAATATTGTGCTATAGTACATGATATTTTAATTATGTATAAGGGGACATATCAAATAACTAATGTGCTTGGTAGTATGAATATTGGTAGTAATCGTCCTTAAAACATATTTGAATGATTCTTGTAATAAAATTTCAAATGCTGATTTCTAGCAGTTGAATTGAATTAGTTTTTTTGCTCAAGCAGGGAAATTGTTCCCACTACTGTTAGGTCTCTTTGACCTCCAAGGAATAAGGAAGAGAATAGTAATTCTTCTATTGTTTTGGTTTTGGCCTTGAAATGTGTGAGGAGGGAGGCTGAAATAGTAGATCAGGTAGTGCTTTTACTCAGAGATAGTTCTGTGTTGTATGAACCCATGTTGCAGAAAAGTGAGCACTCTTAAGGTATTTAATTTCTCAATATTGCTTGGTAGAAGTATAATTTCTCTTTTCTGATTCATGTCAGAAAGGTGGAACTCAAGAACGTTTATTGAAAGACAAAGTCTGTCATTCATGACTGTGGCACAGAATACCCAGCTTTAATTCCCTTATCTATTCCAAATTTACAGTGTCCTTGTTTTTAATCTTATTTAATTGTCTGTGGGTTTGTTTATAGAATTCGTAGTTGCACTAGGGTCTGTGGAAAAAGAATAGGGATTAAGTTTATTTGAGTTGCAGACTATCTAGCTAACGTGAACCACAAAAATAGTGGAATACTGGAAAAAATGAAATTGATGTTGATATAGAACTAATTCACCTGTTTATATGATAGTAGTAAGAGCTCACCTGTAATAGATTTGGATACCATTAGAAGTTTGTGAGAACACAATATTTGATCTTAATTCCCATCTTAAAGCTTGAAGTGGCCTGTATAATGAACTAGTTTGTGGGATCTTGTTCCTGTGAAAAGAGTAAAATACATCAAGGAACCTAAGGAATTTTTCCTTTCTTTTGTTGCTTTTAATAATCATGCTGATCTTTTTAGTGGGATTGTGGGCCGTAAAATTCTACATGAAACCTTATTTTCAAGTGTGAGGCCTGACTATCACTCTAACGAATTTTAATGCTGCAAACTGCTATTTAAACAACACTGTGTACTATTTTGAAGCATCTGCACTAATTGTAGTTTGGGGAAATAATTTCAGGGACATTAAGCCCTTTCTACATATTCTGAAATAAACTTGGGCTGCATTTCAGTGGTTAAAAGGATTCTCTGCATCACTTGAAGACAGGCAGAAATTGTGTAAGACATTCTAGGACTCTAAAAAAAATGGTAAAATGCTGTATTTGCAGAAGGTTAACACTTGGAGGCCAGGAAATGACAGAATAAAATTAAGATTGTTCCTGGAATGTTAGCTCCTTTTAACTATTACTTGGTTTATAATTTTTATACATACCGAGTGCATTTTGGGGAAGGAGGAAAAATTCCAACAAAAATGGCATAGTCATAAAGAAGCAGGGATCAATGAGAACATTTGAAACAAAATTCTTCTGTGATTTGGCCCATATCTATTGTGTTTATGAGGCAAATAATCTCAATTTGCACTTAATTTACATAATACTGAATTAGCATTTTGGTGAAGAGGTATATATGGGAGCTGATAAGGAAAATTTTCTCATAGAATAAGCTTTTAATAAAGCATATTTATGAATATTGAAGGACTCTGCCTGGGGAATGGTATTTATGGTGAGAAATAGTAGTACTAGCTTTTGTTGGAAATTCTACCATCGGGATTCTGATCTCTTTCATTGAAAAAATTTATCAAGGCTTTTGCATTTAACAAAAATTTTGCTACTTCCTCGTCCTTCTGTTTGAGATGTTGGTATTAGAAATTTATTTTTAGCACTTGACAAATTATTTCTGTTATAGTAAAGTACCAAGAAATTTATTTAAATGTTATTTGTGTTTACTTTAGCTTTAGTCGTATTTAATATATTTTTATATATATATATACACATATACCTGGTATACCTGATGAAGGATTCACAATGCTTTTTTCTTCTTTGTGGAGTAGCCTACAATGACTTTTGAAAGGTTTAGTGTAGTAATACAACTAAGGTAGGGGTTATCTTTGTCAGAGCGAGAAAGTTTCAATTCTCTAGAAGAGTTTGTGCTGAATAAATTGCTGAAGGTCAGAGGTATACCTTACAGAATTGTGAGTGCTAACTCACTGGATTTGTCTTATTTTTAATGGATAGGACACTATAAAAGAATTTTCTTTGATTTGTATTTTGGTAGCTACAACTGTGAACATAAATAGTCCAATATTTGTATGTATTGAGGCTAAGATTTTCAAAATACGAAATGAACATGCTGACTAATTTTTTTCCCAAGCCTCAGATTAAAATGATATTTTTGTCATCAACTGCAGATTTGTCCAATATATTTTCAATATACTGTTGCTGTTACATCCAGGGGAATGTGTCTTTGTGCTGTGTGGATGATTCCTTATCAGGCAAGTGAGGATCTGGCCTTTTTCTTACTATGTGAAGGCAGTAGTCTGTTCACACCTTGTTCCAGATGTGTTACTGGCTCTATAAACAACAACAGATTGAAACTGTTTCTGGATTTCATCCTTTCATATGCAGCTTTTTTCTCATCTTTCCTCCTTTCTCTAGAGCCGTTCTGTCTGTCAGTACTTACTTTCTTTGACTTACTGAGAGTTTCAGATTCTTTTGTACTCCTTGCTGGAGCTAATGTGGTCCATCTGCTCTGACTGTCAGGACGAGCCTGTTAGGAGAGTAGAATTGCGCTTTGCAGAGTCCAAGAAGCTGCCATCCTGTCACAGATACAGTTAAAAATTCCTGCTTGCCAAATTAGCATATTGCTTTGAACAACGCTGAATCCCACCATCGGAAATAATGGATTCACAAAATTGTAAAAGCCACCAAACTTGAAAAAAAAAAAGGATATTAGTGTGCAAATGACATGCAAGAATGGCTCATATAATATACTTTCCATATATTTCCTGAGGAGAGTTGCATAATTGAAAATGTGGTGACTTGAAACTTTTTATATGTATTATGAATGTTATTTAATTTTAAAAAAAATCTTTTTCCGTAGCTTTAGTTTGAAAGGTTTTGTTGCTATTCAGAGTTTCCAAGTCAGTTAGTTTGTAAACAGTAACAGAGCAATAATCCTGTCTGCTCTGAGTGCGTGGCGGTTCGTGTAGCAGATCAGCCATGGATTCAGCATTTCTTTGGGCAAGCTTGTTTCACTCACAGTATTCCAACATTTCTTCAGAACAGCGTTGAATTTGAGTTTGGTGGATCAATAAACTGAGGTGTGGGGAGTGTGAAGAGCATGTTTCGCGCTTGCTCTTTGTTTTCTCTGATCGTCCATCCAACTGGACTCTTAGGCAATTATTTTTCATTTCAGAGAGTTTGGAATAAATATATTTCTATTTTTAAATAGTACTACTTACAAGAATATGGAGTGCTAAAATCGATGCGATCTTTGTTTCCAGTATTCTATGAATATTGTCATATAGGTGTTGGGTTTTGGTTTGGGGTTTTTTTTTACTAGTCAGTGTTTCTAGGTTGGTAATAGTTGAAAATGAAAATTTATTGTGTATTTCTAATATGCCAATTGCACAGTCCAGGAGGTGTCCACTGGATCTCTGTACAGCAATACAGTTATTCATCAAATATATTAATTCTAAGGGTGATAAAATATTTTGGTAAATTACCACAGCGTGATCTCCTAAGACTTAGTTACCTAAGTTTTCAGCTAGTATTATTTCTCTGAATTATGTAAATTATAAATAATGTTGGGTTTATTGTATAAAATAGTTATATGTTTATATGCAAGTAAGTAGATCACTTTCCTCTTGTGTGTCTTCTGTCCATTGAGACACCAGTGTTTCAAACTACAGGTTTCTCGACCTCCTTCCATTGACAGTTTCTTATTAAAATTCTTCTCATAGGTTATCCATTTGTTTTTCAAATTTTCCAGTTAGTGTTAGTTACCACTGCCGTGATCAGTGCCAAAATAACCAGGTCACATAGGTTGAAATTTCATTTTCTTGGGTTTTATTTGCTTTTTAACTGTAATTTCATTACTTAAATAGGATCCACTATATGATTTGTAATGACATCAACTGTTTAGTTGCTGCTTTTCCCTTAGTAGGAAAAGTGAAAGCGGTTTTGCTGACCTTTAAAAATACTGTAGATACATCAGTGTTGGCATACATTTTTTTGCTAATGAAAATTAGAGTTCTTAAAATGTATATTTTTGTGTGTGTATATATGTATATATTATTATTTTTCTAATCATTAGGCTGAAAAGTGCTCCCAGCAATAATGTTTGAAACATTGTCATTTTCCTTTTCTTCTAGGGACCGTCATGAGCCATCCCAACGTATGTCAAATACATCTTCTATTATACAGTCTTTAAATAGTTGAATGGAGGGCTGAAATTTAAGGCAGAAGAAATTATTTTATATTTTGTATTTGTAATATTATATCAAACTCTTCCTCTTTCTTGGTTCTTACCTGTCACACTGTTTGAAAAACCTTCATAGAAATGATGCATTTGTAGACTTTGAGCATACGTCACTGGCTTCCTGGTGTCACTCCATCCTCTAATGATAGTTCAGTTTTCTATCTGAAAAGAAAATGGTGCATATGTCACTTGCCATTTAAATTTAATTTTTAGATTTTTTAGGTTGTGGTGTGTAGGCATCCTGGTAAAGGTTTCTGGCTCTAGAAACAGGCAGAGCAAGATCCTATAAAATAGGTTTAAACAAAATCTTGCAAACCCTCTTTAACATTCCAGTAAGGCTGTTTATGATAAAGTTAAGTTAAAAGAGCCTTATGTAACACATGGACTTTTAATATTTTAGGCTGACACTTTAATTAAGACACTGAGATTATTATTTAAAAAAGAAAAGTCAAACAAATCCACAGACTGTATATGAGGGTTGGCTGGTTCTATTTTACAGTTTAATCCCTAGGACACTTATTGTTACTTTTGGTTCACTCCAGGGCACATTAAAGCATTGTATCCCCCTGAACATAATTAGGTTAATGTTTCATGTTTGTAGGATATCTTCTTAGACTTTTTAATAGCTCTACTGCTAGGTTTCAGTGTCTTCTTGTGGTTCCTGACACTTCCATTAGTGACCTCTGCAGTCAGATTCCCATTCTGTGTATTAATTAAATAGCTAACATTCAATAGTGTGCCACGGTATCATTTATTTATTGATTATAAGACTAACTGAATTTAAAGAGAACATAACTGTGAAATCTGCATCTTCTCATAAAACAGTTCATTTATGTCATGTAGCTTTAAATTCCCAGCATGGGAACTACTATTCTAGAACTTCATCGCTTCATGAGGTTGAAGCAAACATTTGCTGGAGCTAAGTATGGTATACATAAGACTAGTTTAAACTTGCCTCTGGGGTCCTGTGACCTTTTCTGGTTTGCTCTGAGCATTTCTATAGTAGCTGCCACCTTTGCCTTTTTGAGTTCTGATACTGTTTTTTTTCTGTTTGGACAAAGTCCATACTGAGGGCTAGCATAAAATATCAAAACGCAATTCATTTGGGATTAATTATGTAAAATTAGTTATAGCAAATTGTATTTTGACCCTAGCCCCGGTTATCCTATCTCATCTCTTTGGAATTATTCCTTCATATTCTTCAAGCGTTTTTGAATCTCCCTCCTTGTATTTGAGACTGTATAAAAAGGAGTAACATTTTATGCCAAAAGTCTGCATGGTAATAGATGTAGCCGTTACATTCTCATACTCAATTTCAAGACCAAAGTTTACCAAGTTGTAAATTAAAGGAAGAAAATCAGGTGTGAGAAAATCTGGTATTAGCCTGCACGTGAAGTTTAGCAGCCTTTTGTGTTCTCTTTCTTTGTCCAGATGAGAACAAATAGATCACCACAAGGCAAACTACACTACAAGGCTGCGCTTTTGTAAATACTCCATTACCCTGTATTAACAAAGCTGTTCATCACATCCAGAAGTTAGAATTAAAGATGGAGAAGTGCTTTCAACAGGTACATTTATGGTTGAAAATGACCAAGTGCTTTTTATCTTTATAGGATCGAGTGTATTTTTAAATAGGATGACTAGGTTGATTTTTAGAAAAATGCAACTTCATGTCATATGTACTCTGCAAAGCAGTGCCCAGGACATTCGTTTACTAGTCATGATGTGGTTTTCATCTGCTTGCAGTTTTGGCAGATCAAACTATCTTAATAAAATTAGCATAGCACAACAATATACCACGATATCGGAATGTAATATCAATAAATCATAAAAATTAGTAAATTCATATATGACAATTCAGATGTACACAGGGTCAAGTTGCTTCAGTGGTATCAATTGTCTGCAAAATAGTTTTTTATACTCATCTTGAGTAGATAGTGAAATTGCTGTGTGCTATTTTCTGTCATTTATAGTAAGCAATGTCTTTTTCTGAATAGTACTTAGCAATTCCTTGATTAATATATTTCTTTACTCTCATAGTAAGAGATGAATTTGAAAATGTTATGGTTCTTTCTCTAGCACTATATAATGTTTTCCTAGCCTATATAGATCTTGTGTACATAGAAACAAGGATAAAGGGAAGCTAAAAAATGGCTAGGTAGATGAAGAATGCAATATATACCATTTTAAAGTATAATAAAATCTTCTCACTAACTTCTTTGAGAACATGATTATTATCATTTAAATAATTCACTCTTACTGGAGAAGTGTTTTCCAAATGTTAATAAATTTTGCATATATCTACACTGCAGTAAGAAGTTCTGATTGCTGCTGGCACAGACAAGTTTTATTTAAATTCTCTCCAGTACCGTCATAGCAGCACATCAGGAAAACTATCTTAGATTAGTATTCCACAAACACTGTTAAATACTCTGCAGGGAGATTTCTGCAACTGCAGCACAAATACTAGAAGAATCCAAGGTACAAGAACTGCAGTCGTGTCTTGATTTACAGTATAGACATTAATTTGATAGGAAGTTTTATATTGCCTCATTCACCTGTATTTAAAATAATGTGAGAACAGAGAAATGATTTTAATGTCAGAATTTTGTCATCGATATACATTAATTGGATGGGTAAGTGTTGACATTGTCCAGATGTTTATTCATTTTAATATTAGTTTAAATTGTTTCCGTAAGTCTTGGGCATATTTCCCACATCTCTAAGTTCTTAATATTTGAAGATTCAGAATAGGGTAAGGTCTCTAGATGGTGACATCATTGTAACTACTAATTAAGAGAAGAAAAGGCAAGGCTGCTATAGTATCAGTGTTTCAGTTGTGCTCTTAAAAATCAAAATTAGGGATATATACTGAAATTACTATACAAATATAGAGAGTTTGGATTTTACATGCTTATATATGAATTTATTTACACTTCTGCTAGTAAGTTAAGTATTAGCAGCAATGTGTCCAGTTGACATGGAGAACCTCATATCCATACTGTTAAACTTTTATCCTGCAAAACAGGGTAGACGTTATGTACACTGCTTTTGAGGAATAGCCCCTGATTGTTTCCAGTTCTTGAACTATGCTTGGAAACAGCTTGGGAATGGTTTGTGAATTTGGTAATTTCCCTGACCGCCGGTTGTACTAGTAAGACTTAGTAACAGTTTAATGGTGTAGGTGGTCACGTTGCTGGCCCCAGAAAACTTCCCTGGCAGTGTTTGATTTACTCTAGTAGGCATAGCCCTAATGGGAAAAAAGCATATGAAGTTCAGAAAGAACCTCTGCTGTAGTTTTGAGATTTAAAACAAAGTAGAGAGGTTAAGAGTGAAAATAGAATTAACAATATTAAGGGATTTTTTAAAAAACATTGCGTAATACATAACATGTATGTACAAAACCTGGGTTTTATTACCAGCCATTTGGTACACAGCTTTTTGGAATTCAAAAACTTTGTAATTATTTTAAAATGTTAAAAAACATTGATCTGTATGTACAGTAATTAGATCCTCTTCTGATACAAAATTCAGCTTTTTGTTAGGAAACAGAAAAAGTGTGTAACATCTGAG
The DNA here is from genome assembly GCA_033124195.1 of Coracias cyanogaster. NCBI lineage: Eukaryota > Metazoa > Chordata > Aves > Coraciiformes > Coraciidae > Coracias > Coracias cyanogaster. The sequence goes on along the minus strand of JAVSBS010016255.1, from coordinate 27,002 downwards.
ATGCATAATGGAGTTTATGTTTTCCTTTTGCAGTGTGATTATGTGTTTAAGGAGGAGAAAATACCATGGTAAGAATCATACATACAAAATCATACAAAATAATGCGTTTGTTTTAATGTCGGGTAATTACTTGATGAGATGTTAGTCTGGCTATCAGGTTTGCTCTGTGAGCTGTAGAGTTCAGCAAGTTCTTGTGTAATGTAGAATGCATCTAAAATAAGCATTTTAAGTTTCTGCAGGCTATAGTTGCTTTAGAAGACCCAAAGTGTTTATGGAGAATTTCCTGCTGAATACTTAATTTTTAAAGATTCAAGATGATCACAGGTCTCAGGACCCACCTAAGTGATGAATTTTGGTTGGCAAGAGTTGTTCAGTTATTTATACTTGTGAAACGGTGCCAATTCTACCAGTTATCTTGGGTACCTAAGTACGAGTAAGGGTATTTATTTTAAGCTCTCATTGCTTTAAGTTTTGGGTTGTAACATGATGTGTAAGTACTCTGAATGTTTCTGCGTACTTTGATCTTTGTGAAATTCTCTAAATACTGGGTACAATTTTCTAAATTTGCACAGAAGGTCGAATTTACTATCATTTCAGCTTGGCTAGACACAGAGAGACAAGCAAATAAAAAAGAGAGTTGGAAAAAAGTTTGAATGAAACAGCCATTTCTTCATCAGATGTTGTAATAAGATGGGGAGAAAAACTAGGATTTTTTTTTTATTTTCTGATTTTCATATAATTCATACTGTTAAAATTCATATTAAATTCATGATTTTTGTGCTTTCAGTGTAGTTTGCCGGCTACTTATATTTAGTTAAAAATACTTTTGTGTGCGTGAGAAAGTTTCCTTGAATCACACTATAATGTTTGCACCTCTGTATCTTTAAAATTAGAGAGTGGGAGAGAGGATGCTTGTTAAAATTGAAACAGATTCCTAAGTGAAAAATAAATTGAAGAATTGTTTTTTCTATGTATGTTTCTGCTGGAGGTATCTAGAATATAGAGAGAGTTGTTACAAGATGATAAATTTAAAATGTATTTTTAAAACATAAAACTCATGGAGGTTTTTTCTTCTAGATTTTGCATATTGGCTGCATGTATTTTGAAATACACCAAAGAACTCTGACTTTTCTCAAGCCTAGGATACAATACAAGTATATTTCAAAAAGAAGTACTCGGAAAGTACAGCAAACTGTAAGGAAATAAAGTTTGCTCAGCAAACCCTGTATTTCCCTGCATATTTTTACTTCGTGTCAGATACACCTATTGAGCTATTTCGTCTTTGCCTACTTATCTATCTCCTGTTTACCAAACTCCTGCTTCTCTATCTAACTTGATAGCTCTTCCATCACCAGTTCCCAGCTTTCCTGACCAATGTCTCACTATTTTCCATTAATGCACAGAATTTTTTCTCTATTCCCCATACTTTAGATGTATTTTCTGTTGATCTAGGAAGGCTTCAATCGTCTTTCTTTTAGTCTGTTTTTAGCATTGGCTTTTTTTTGTCTGTTATTTCCTCATGGAAAAGGAATTTTACTGTGGAGTCCTTGCAAATATATATATGTTCACATTATGATGGCGACTGCAGATTTTATTTGTTCTTAGCTGCATATGAAGGACCTCTTTAAGCCACACGTGAGGGCATAAGCAGGTGGTGGTTATATACTTGTTCTCAACTCCAGCTAAAGAGCCTCTTCAGTTCACAGGAGGGCTATGATTTGCTTGTGTTCTTCTTTGACTACTTGGGTTACTTTCCCCCTCTCACTTGCAGGTTAAATTTGTTCTGATCTCATTTTAACGAAGCCTTCCTCATCTCTGCTTTTGAGTCTTCCAGATTTTAAAGGCTCATCTGTTAGAGACTGATTAAGCTTTATGCCTTGATTGGTTTTCCTTGGTATCTGTAAAAAAAAATCTCTTATCTTTATTGTTGACCTCAGGTGTGACTTCTCCTAAACTGATAAAACTGGAACTGCACCTGACCTGCAGTGGCAATGTGTCTATGTCTGCAGAGATACCACATTAAATGTTCTGCTGCTGTGAAGAGTCTGGAAAGTACACCATATATCGCTCCTCTGTGTTCAGGACGTGGAAAGAGTAACAGCTTTTCTACAACAGTTTCTCTTTGGCAAATCCTTGGGTACGAGGACAAAAATTGAAGATCTGTGTGAGTACAAGATGTAAATAAATCTGTTTCTTGTATTTCTGTAAAGAAATCTGAGAAAAGCATTTCTATGGGAATTGTACAATTAAAATTCTTCTGTATGGCTTGCAATTATCCCATTTAACTAGCCAGCATTTAAGAAAAAAAAAAAACTTTGACTTAGTGTAAGTAATATTTACTTAATGCTAGTTTAAATTCAGTGTAAAATTTTTGAGGGAAAGTGGCTTTTATCTGCAGGATAGCACAACAGGTCAGTGCTGAATCTATTGAAGATATCTGGTTATTATTATCCACCAGGTTGGATTTTAAAGAAGCTGATTATCTTGTGAAGGTAAAAATGTTTCATAATATTCAGTCTGAGTGGCAAAGGTGACTTATTCTCAGTTAATATGTACTTTGATTGTTGCCTGTTCTCTGTCTTGTGTAAATGATGTGAGTATCCTTTGAGATCTGTGTATCATCTGTCAAGCTGAAACACTCATTTTAGATGTTATATTAAGTACTATCATCCTGACTGTAAGAAGATAATTTACATTTCTGTACTTAGGGTCATACAGTATTTTAACCAATCTAGGATTTGAACCAGCTAAACTAGTTATGTTGGTTTGTTTGAAATTCTACATCTTTTTTTTTTCATTTAGTGTCTGGAAAGAAATAGCTGCATTGCTGTTACAGGGTACTCCCAATGTAGAGTTCTGTTTTTTTATAGTTTTCATCTTTATTCAGATTATACATTTTTGAATTAAGTTTTAAATATTAAAGAGGTTGTGTGCAATTTTTTTTTTTTAAGCCAATGTGCAACCTCTTAAGTACTGTTAGCCTGAGGCCATCCTGTCTGCAGTAAATTGTGTGATAAAATTCCTGTTGATGGCAGCGAAGCCAAAATTTCACTCCAGATTTTAAGTGGTTGTCATTCTTTTCAATGCATGCAGTTTTTAATAAAATAATATAGGGAAGGATTGCTTGTGGAATCAAAATGGAAATGTCATGGGCTTATATTGTTCCCGTTTTCTATAGAGCAGGACAATGGATGATGACCTCAAGGAATCTTTTATCAAAACAAATAACCGATGCATTTTTGATAGCCAAATATCACAGAATGAAACAATGACTTGTGTGTATCATGAGTAAAACAGTGGTGGTGAGGTATTACAGTGAATATTCTTAAAACTCCAGAGGCTTTAATGAAGTCATTGATACTTAGGAAAATAAAATGAAATAAGCATTCTTTAAAAAATTGAGCTAACTAGGAACTTGTACTATTATTTGGATGATTACTTACCCAGGCAATGAGGCAAAGATGAAAATTTTGTGCCATCTATATTAATACATTTTAGTTGCACTCTGCATTGGAAATAAGCTGGATGAAAATGCTATTGAACATGAAAGTTTTGTTTGTAACCAGTTATGCTTGCCTTGGTAGATGTGTAAAGGCTAGATTTGTATAAAGAAAGAAGCTGGAATAAAATGCGTACATATAAGACTTCACAAGATAAAATTATAATGTATTTTTAAAGACAGGAACATAAGCAGTTGTGGTTACTGTGATACATGTGAACAGGCCAACTTTGTGTTGAAAATGAAGCTCAAATAAAGAGCATATGATTAAGCTTTCATAAAAAATATTTTTAATGTATTTTTAAAGACGGCAAGAGTTGAACCTTGAAGCAGGAAACAGAAGCTTTGCTATTGGAAGTTACTGAGCTAATTAAGCGGCTGGAGGCTGATCGTGAAGAGGCAGAAAAAGCTTTGGAGTTGGAGAAACAGTTTTTCAAGCTTTGCATGAAAATTGATAATATGTCACTTTGCAGGCTTCGGCAGCTCCCTGCAGCCATGCAAAAAGGTACTGGTATTGAAACTAAGAATATTTGTTACTTTTCAGCCAGTTCATCACCAAGAATAAAAATAATGATAGGACTGTAGTTGTGTTTACTGTAATAAGAGTACAGTATTTGCTGAATTGGTATGCTTGAATATACATCTGGAAAAAAATATGCTTGAGAAATAGCATAAAAAGTAGACAAGACATTCTTAAGATGATAATAAGTACTCGGTTTGGGGCAAGGAATGAGGAGATGAAACAGAATTATAATGTGTTCAAGTTAAATCATAGACTAAACCACAAATAAAAGAAGTTAATTTTTCTTTGAGAAAAATTAAAATGTGATCAACTTGAATGAAGTACTTACATCAGAAAATTCCTACTAAATATGTAACCATTGATATGACTTGAAATCCCAGATTCCAAGGATGTTTACTGCTACCTTTTGTGGTAAACTGGCATCTACACAATGGAATTAGAGAAACAAAAATAAAAGGTAGCTACTTGGCAGCTGTTTGTTGTTTGTCTTCTGACTCAGTCAGAAGCTAGTAACCATCTGAATGTAGAGTCATAGAAAAGTTGTGTAATTTGTGACTGTAGGTTCTGGGATGTAAAACTCACTGTTGGTATTCTGGTGTGCCTCATCCTAATATCTTCGACAAACACCTCACTGTCCAGGCTGTCGTAACAGTGCAAAAGTCTTACCGTAACTGTGTTTACTGATGGGTAAACACTGAGTGAAAATCAGTGGATAGTGGAGGCAAGCCAGGAGTCCTTTAGTGCCAAATGCTTTTTTTTTTTTTATTTCCCCCTCCTTTCCCTTTTCTGTTTTAGCAGTTTGCAGGTATTGCTTTCCCTAAGAGCAGTTGTCTCTGAAGGACAATTTATGATGCCCTGAAAACAGAGAGGGAGATTGAATAAAGAATCAGAATTAAAATGCATTGATGGGTTAGAAACTGCTTTCAGGCAAAAATCCTGTAGCAATTGAAAGGTCAATTTTACAGAAGTAAAGAACTGCAAGAGGAGAAGGTTTATAATTTAATATAATGTAATGTAATATAATACTCATTCTTCAGCACAGTCCAGGATTTGAGCTGCAGAGATGTGACTTTGTACTTTTTGATGTACTTACCTACAATGATGCAGATGTAAATCATTTTTCTGTGTTGCTATACGTTCCTGTTGCTTTTACTTTACTGTTTAGCATTCTCTAGAAATATCCAAAGTTTGGAATAGTGGAATATAATTAACACATTTTCAATTGTGTTAATATATGCAATGATACAGTATTAAAAAAACCCCAAAGAAACCAAAATGCAAATTGGCTGTGAAAATTAACCTGCTCTTCTCCCTTGATTTATCAGTGGGCTGTGTCGGTGTGACATTGTGTCTTTGGAGTAGATTTGTCATTTTCAGGATTATAACTTTTCATAATATTATCTATAAAACAGAAATTATGCTAAAATGGAATTGAGGATAAAGGGAAAGGACCCTCTGGGATGTTTATAATTATCCCTAATCTAAGTGTTACAAACCCAGGAGATTCTTAATTAGGAGTTTGCATGACCCATTCAGAGTAGACACTGAAAACTGTCATTTCTTCAGACTTCCCTTGATTTCCATTATTGCTGTTTCCTGCGGCATCTTTGTCCTGTAGCACACTCAGATGATTGCAGGGACATAACTCGTATTCAGAAATTACCTTCTCTGAAATATAACAAGAATCCAATGTAAAACACGTTTTATTTATCTTAATGTTAGGTTTCACTTTGTATGGTGTAGAAAAGCCACTTGGTCATACATCTGTTTAACTTTTAGTAGCAATGAAATAGTAATTTTGTAAATTTGTCACTTATGGCTTGTTAACACAGCAAAATTGATCAAGTGTTAAGGTGCTGCATTGAATATTCCACAGGCACTTCTCGGAGCTAGAGAGCCTTTTTGTTTTTCTCAGTAAAATGTGCTTCTCTCTCAAATTTGTAGCAAAATTTACTGATCTTGAGACATGGTCTGATTTTTTTTTTTCTTATCTGATGATCATACTTTACTTTCCCTAGTTTCATACAATAATTTTTTCCCTATAGAACATATCTGCTGCAGGACAGTATCTCTGAGAACCTTTTTTAAATTTTTTTTCTAAGCAAAATTGTCATTCAGCAACCAGTGGTCTAGTTACATACTTTCTTGTAAAGACCCATAGGAAATTTGTGCCGAGGTCAGAAAAGTAAATGCAGGAAACTAAATGAAGACTGTCATGCTTCTCTTTGGCAACAGGAACGTGTTTTGTTTGTTGGCTTTGAGTTTGTGTCTTTAGCTTAGTTTTCTTGAAGCCATGTTCAGTTCAGGAAGTGTCCCTGAACTGAAAAAAGTTGGCGTATTAAGAGGATGTGTGATTTTTCTTTGCCCTCTTCTTCCTCTGCATCCCCATATGTCTGTTGCTGGAGACAGGAAAGCTCAGCAGAGCTGCTCATGTGGTACAGTAGCCTCCTCGAGGTATGCCTTCAGGACAGATGTTTTAATTTCCTTCATAAAAACAAAACCACCCCTCACTTTGAAGATTTGCTTTAATTACATGCCAGGATTATTAAGGATGAGTTTAAAAACAATTCCACTGCAAATGGGATATTTGGTGATGTCTTTTGTAACCAATGTCCTCTTCTGGCCTTCACAGTACTTCACAGCAAATTTTTGCAAGTCTTACACTTCATATTACGACAATATATTTCCTGATCTCCCTAGGTATTCATGGTGCCACTCAGATACTCACACTTTGTTATGCTCATTATCTTAACAGAATATGAAACGTGCGTTCAAAATACCTTGGAGCTACAATGGCATTTTGATTGTAAAAGCCGTCAGCTGCGACAGATACAAACCAAATCCTTAGGATAGCAACAGCCAACAGAAAGATTCCGGAGGATTCAGACTTAATGAAGAAACACAGCCCTCTGCTGGAGGAAAAGCTGAATCTGGAGGGTGAGGCTGTGAAGGATGTGTTACTGGCTTATGAAAAGGTAAATACAAACAATATGAGATGTTTCTTAGCACCTTTCCACAGCATAGGTGCGTACCCTTCTAGAGAACAGTCTTTTGGAAGTACCAAGGTCTGATTTAAATTTTGTACACAAAGACTGTGAGTTGTGTGCCTGTAGTGCTACATACAGGCATTCAGTGCGGACAGAATCCAGGGAGGACAATGCTCTTGGCCTTGAATACATGTCTTTTAAACATATGGAATGTAATTCTAACTTTTCATGTGGAATTTTTCACGGGAAGGGTAAAAGGCACGTCTCTGATATTTAGATTCTTCTCAGATTTCTCAGACATCAGAGTTTGTTCCAGAATGTGGAGATGTTAGAAGTTGTCAAGAAAATGTTTGTAAGATTTAATTATTTTTAAGTGCTGATGTACATTTTTCCTAATTTATTTGTTGATAGTATGTATTGATACTAGTTTGTTATTTTTTTGTAAAGAAATGCCTAATATGGATAATGTCAGGCTGAATAATGAAAGTGTAGCAAAGTTGCAGGGTGCTCTGAAATTGATCTATGAAAAAGGAGGGGTACTGTGTTAATTCAAGTACAGCTTTTAATAGTAATTATTACAGGGTTTTTATATATTTTCTATAGTAACTTCAAAATACAAATCCAGACCTTAATATCTTTTTCAAGGTACTTACAGTCTAAAAATAGTCTTTTGTTTGTAGGTGATTCTTGATAAACACTTATTTTAATGTGCTTTATTTTGAACTTACCATATTTTGAGGACTCAAGTCATGCCAAAATATTTCTACAATTAAAAAGTTAATTGCCTGTTACACAAAGAATATGAGAAATATAATCAATTATTTCTGACCTATCAAATAACTTACAGCTCTATCAGTGTTATGAGATGTTCAAAATACTAGCTCATTTTTAAAAGTTGATTATTTTGGTTTTTGTTTTGTACTTGTTAACATCTTTGAATTTTTTGTCTGCAGTTAAAATACTGAAGTGCTCTAAAATATAACTCAGAAAGCAGACACCATTTTTTTTAAAAGACTATTTTAAATCCATACTTTCTTTTCAGAGTTTTTTTTTCCTTTCTTTCCAAAAAGTGACACTACATATCATAAGAATAGATTTGATGTTATAGTAACTTCTTAATGTATTTCATTTCAACAAATTTTCTAATTGTCACATAAATTACATGACAATTCTGTTGTGCTCTGACTTCTCTGCTGGTTTCTTTTTCCCTTGCATGGCCTTAAAAAAGCAGCTGATACTTAATTTTCTTTACTGTTAAAGTATTTAAATTTTTATCTCTGGCTTTTAATATCCAGAGAACTAGTTTGAGCAGTGAAGCACTAGAGTACAATAAAGATTTTGTATCGTGTTGTTTGTTTATATTTGTAATATATTAAAAAGCAGAGACAATAGATATGCATATCTCCATTTGAAAATTGTTAGGAATTGAATGTCTCAATATTATTTATACAACTGAAAACTGCATTCATTGGCTATATTGTCTAAGGCCCCTTTTCTACACAGGTGACTGTCAGGCTTGCACATCCTCTAGAGATGGTTAAGTAAGGACTTCGTCAGACTGCTGAGTGAAACCTCAGTGGCTTCTTTCAACTTTATTTCTTTCTTTCTGCTCCAGAGGTCACTATCTTCCCATGGAAGTAGCCATCTCTTCACAGTAACTTCAAAGTTTTGTAACAGAATGAAGCCCTCTTGCTAACATTTCATTATGCAATTTTACTGCGTGTTCTGTTAGTATTTCGCTAGGATTTCGTCTATTGCAGACTGTGCAGAATTTGTTGTCAAGCTGTGTGACATCACAAAGTACTACTTCAACTTTAAACTTCAATTTTTAAACTGCAAAGAATCAACTGAAACTGAAATAATTTTTTTATTTTAGACATTATGTGTGTCTTATATAACATCTTTCAGTAAACTTGTTTTATTTCCTTAGACATCCCGAATATATAGTGACGTTTGTTGTGAACTCATGGAAATCCAGAAGACCATTAAAAGAATTGAGGAAGAATCTGAAAAGAAGACAAACTCTATATATGAGAAAATTAAATATGCTGAGATGCAATTTAGTCAATACAAGTAAGAGCTATTCACTATGGTCCTGTTATATTATATAGATGTTCTGTTAGTTTTAATGTCCTCTTAGTTTTAACAGTGACAGTCAAACTATAGAAAATTTGCTTTTAGAAATGATTTTAAATGTTGGTGGTTTAAAATTTAAGATTAACAGAATTATACATATAAGAAGTGTTTGCCTTGTTTGTCTTAGCTTGCATTAGCAAAATAAGGAAGAGATGATGTTCAGAAATATACCCAAATGAGAGTTCCATGGATTGGCTCTTAAAGCATGCCATTTTTACCTTATATTACTTACTTACGACTTTTTAATCCCTTTGACAGAACTTTTTGCTATTGACTGCACAAATTACTTGCATTGAACATCAGCACTTACCATAGCACCATAGTTATAACAATTTTGAACTTGCAAGTTAACCAGAACAATTCTAGCCAACAACACATACTTTTGAACTTATAAAAATACCTTGTCTTCTTTTTTTAGCAAGCCAACAAAATTACTATAACTTTATTGCATTGCAAGGTACCTTCTGTATGGCAATGATTTATGTTGCAGTTCCCTCACTGGAACCTCTGTCAGGTTATTAATCCTTGAATTATCAAGTAGAGGTATAGTAACAGTAGGATACTACTAATGGCCAGTCACTGACAAATAATCTCTCCTTTCCGTCACTAAACATACAGACAAAGAGTCAGCACCAAAAATAACTGTACCAAAGAACAAGAATGCCGAGTACTTTCATGTTTGGTTGGAGGTTGCACTTGACTTTGTTGCATATGTCTGTGACTAGTTGCTGGGTTTTATGTGGCAATGTAACAAGTGACACAGTGGCTCTTTTTCGCTTAAGGTGAAGAAAGCTTACAGGCGTAATTCAAAGACATCAGTAAAATTTTGAGATAACCTCACTGGCAGTAGCAGATATTTCCATACCACATGTGAGAGCAACTGTTCTTTAAGTAGCAGGTGTTTCAAAAACTGTGCATGGTAATGATTCAGTATATACACTTTGTAGTAAGTCATCAAATTTTGATCCATCCTATTCATTTAGAACTACCTAAGTTCCCTAGGAATTTGTATGCCAGTTCTGTAACTCAAGTTGTGCTATGCACTACCTGGGTTGGGACAGCACCCACTGTTTTGGTATTCCAGAGAGTTCGTGTTAGAAAGTGGCTGATGTGCAATAGTGGCTGAAAACCTGTCCTGCTCACTGATGCTTCATTCAAGACAGCACGACTAACGCTAACAGTTGAGATGTACGTGCAATATAATATATGTAATATATGTAAGACTTGTTATTCACTTCTGCCCAGTGAGAGCCTATTTGCCAAAGATGATTCTCATCTGTACATATCTAAGAATCTTGTGCCATATGTCAACCCACCTTTGTCAAGAAAACATCAAACTCTAAAAATTGTTACTAGCAGAGATAAACTTAGTGGGTTTGTGTGTTTACAGGCCAGCAGTGCACCGCCAAACTTTCTAAAAAGACAGAACGTAAGCAGTTATGAATAGCTTATTGTTGTGGTTTAACCCCAGTATGCAGCTGAGCCCCACGTAGCCACCCACTCACTTCCCTCGAGCAGAATGGTGTGGCAAATCAAACTCATGGGTTGAGATAAGGACAGTTTAACAGGTAGAGCAAAAGCCACATGTGCAGACAAAGCAAAGCAAGGAATTCATTCAGGGCTTCCCATCAGCAGGCAGGTGTTCAGCGATCTCCAGGAAAGCTGGGCTTCGTCACGTGTAGCAGTTACTTGTGAAGTGCCATAACTTGGAAGGAATGACCCCCTTTCTCCTTCTTTCTTGCAGCTTTATATGCTGAGAATGATGTCATAGGCTATGGAATATCCCTTTGTACCAGCAGTGTTCTGTGCCCAATTCTTGTGTACTCCTCAGTCTGCTCACTGGTAGGGTGAGAAGTAGAAGAGGCCTTTACTCTGTGTAAGGACTAACCAGCAGTAATGGAAACATTCCTGTTATCAACGCCATTTTCAGCACAAATCCAAAATAGTAGCACTATACAAGCTACTCTGAAGAAAATGAACTTTATCCCAGCCAAAACGAGTATACTTATACACAAGCCCATTATAATTCCAGCATTCTATCAGTGAAATATCGTTTGTAGACTTGTCCACCATGAAGGCCAAAAACAAATCCTCAAATAATTTAGTAGTTGTGAGAGCTTAGGGTACTGAAAGTGATCTTTTTATTTGATGTACTACATAGGAATAATTATTACACTTTTTAGCCTGTATGGAAACTGCACCAGTAATATATGATAGAATAAAACAAGGACCACAGTAGAATTTGGGAGTAAGGTATTTTGGTCCCCTCTGTGAAGGGACTCAGTGTCCTGGTTTCGCTGCAGCAGAATCCTAGGCCGGCCATGGTGTACAGGCCAGGAGCTTAAACTGGGAGAGGGAAAAGCCAGGGCAGCTGAACCGAGCTGGCTACAGGTGTATCCCAGACCATAAATGTCACACTGACTGTAAAGGGGGAAGTTTGCTGAGGATGGGGGCTCCTCCTCTTCCTTCTCCTCCTTCCTGGAGGGCCTTACTCGTCATCCTGCTCCTGCTTTCATGTTTATTGTGACCACTGTACATTCACCGGGCTGAGTATAACTTTGTATACATTTTATTGACATTGGTATTAGTTTTGCTGTTTCATTGAACCCATTTTCATTTCAACCTGTGGGTCTCCTCACCCTTTCCCAATCCATCTTCTCAGATGGGGTGGGGTCATTGGATGATAGAGCCACTGCTACAGTTTAGCCCTGAATAAAGGCTAAAAGGGGACATGCACTCTCAGACATAAAGAAGAGGTTGTAGCCGCTGTAGCTGTTGGGTTTAGATTTTACTGTCCTGTCTTTGTTCAAGAAATAATTGGAATTAGTAAGTGTGATTATTTTGTCTACCATCTATGGTGCTCAGCAGGCCATAAAGAGCTGCACATGATTAAAATAATGGGGGGTTTCTGGTATAATTTTCAGTTTCTTAAATTAACGTTTTGGCAACTTTCTTTCAAAAACTGATTAGCGCCCAGAAACTTGAAACACCTTTTTCAGTCTGGCAGAAGAAGTACATACTGTTTGCCTTAGAATCTTACAAGTTGTTAATCCTGCAGCACAATGTAACACTGACTTTTGCAAAACAGAGCACCCGTGCAGTGTATTTTGGGGTACGTATCGGGCTCAGGAAATCAGTACCTTGGCTCACGTGGCTGGTGCTTTTGATGTCTGCTATCCAGGGAGATCTGTGCTTGCCAGTCAGCTAGAGCAGAAACCTTACTGATGCATTCAGAGGAAAGGAAGGGTATTTGGATGCAATAATCTTATTTCTTTAACATATATCACTGTGGATCTCTTTACCTTTAGCACTAAACTACAGAGTTAAAGAAGGATCACAGCTCTTCCTGTAAGATCTTCATACTTTAATATGTTAACAGGACATATCCTGGGTAACAGGCATTGACTCAAATGCTGTTGCTGCTTGAGAAGTTCCAGAGTTGCACTCAGAAAGTGCCTGTGCACTTGTAGTAAGATCCAAATTCTCTGTGTTTCAGCGAGAATGAGTCAGTGTAGAATAATAAAAAAAAATGTGTTTTTCTTTAAGATAGATAGCTTAGCAATTCTAGATAAATAAGTGCCTCTGACTTGTTTCTTTTGTCAGCATGTCTGACTTTTTCTCCTTTTTTGATTTTTAAGCTTTACATTTAGTTTTCTGGTCTTGTTTTTATTGAGTTCAGGATAATTTTGACACTGTATTGGAGGTATTTTTCTTAATTGTATTCTATTATGTCTAAGATTAAAAAGATTAATGGTCAACATGTTTATGTTTATTTAACAAAAGCTTAACTTTTTCAGAGCCTAGTTTGCAACCTGAAAATGATATTAGTATATGAAAATTAAAATTGTAGTTTGAAATATAGCTAAACAATAAGTATTTTATTACATAAAACCTGAGAAGAGAATTCTATAATACTAACACCTGTCAAAGCTGGAGTGACTTCTGAAAATTACCATGTGATTCTCCTATTAAAGTCACTACATGTGTCTAAACAAAGGAAGATGTGTGTGAAGAGTAAGAGATTATAGTTACTTTTGAAGGATATGAGCCTGTGAATGCAAGCTTCACAAAGTCTTCACAATGTTTGGAATTTTAATTTTAACTTAAATATGTATATAGAGATGATCTGATCAAATGCTCATTAGCTCCTCTGAGTTCCATGGATTGCAATCAGGCAGCTTGGACCCTGATTCTGTCACTGGTTAAATTCATTGCAAAGCTCATGTTGATTTTAATTATGGGAAAGATCAGGTCCTGAGTAAGAAGTATTACCAAAAATGTCATGTGGTTCATTACTATGTTACTCTAGAAATCAGTTTAGCGTTTCATTGGCCTGTTTAGTGTTCTGTCAGCTTGTCTGAAGTACTAGCTGCTGGCAAGTGGTTATAGTGATCCATTGCTGAAGGTTATTTTGTCATGTGAGACTAGGATAAATAATGTTAAAAGTATATAATTTTTCTTTATTTTTTTTTTTTTTACTATTCTATCTTATACTTACTATTAAACTTTATTCCTTATTTCATATTTACAAAGTGCGGTCAGCAGCAATTTGTAACTCTCCTCTTCTCAGCAAATTACTGTAGCAACTTCTGTTCTTTTCCATACACTTTCAGAAGATTTCTGTATTTTATGACCTTTCCAGGATATCCTCTGACTCCTTTTCATTTCCGTGATATACCTCTCTGAAACAGTTTGAAAGGTATTCCAGATTAAGCCGCATAAATAACTTTAACAGGGATCTTTTACTCTCATTTTTAAAATTCTAATATTTTAAATCTTATTTCTTACTTAATCTAACACCTTCTTAGCATCTTTAATTGTGCTAGATATTGAGTAGACTTCTCAAGTTTGTGGAAATACATACATGTCTTTCTCCATTTGATACAGTTACTTTAGAATTTTAAGGCGTACTTAATTTCTCTAAGCTTACACTTTTAAGTTCAGACATTAAACGATATGTGCTGCTTTATTCCCCAGTTATTTAATTTGTCTTGAAACTTTTCTTAAGTTTCTTAGTTCTTCTTGGCCTTGCCTATTGTAATCACATTATATGCAGACTTTTAATTTCACTACTCTTTCTTGCCCTTTTGGATCATTTGTAAATATATCAAGGCAACAGATACAGGGTTTTGAGACACTATGCTGTTGACCTATTCGTTCAATGAAAATTGATTGTTTAATCTTACTTCTGCATTTTTTCATTAGTATTAGTATTTTTCATCTTGTTTTCTGACTACTTCACTTTTTAATAGTCCTTTATGCAGGATTTTGTTCAGTTCCCTTTAGAATTCTGTCATTTTGTCGCTTCTGCTTAGTACTTGTAGGGCAGCGTGGGCAGCGTTTCTGTTCTGTTTTGGTAGCCTTGGTGGAAATCAAGGCTCTTGAGATGATTGTTTCTCGTGCAAGAAAGAAAATGTGGTGTTTTCCAATAACAAGCCTTTGCTGTGAGGTGCATTAAAATGGCTTTACAGGAACTCTTTCTTCTTTTGACACAAGTCATAATGTAAGTAAAGTTCCTGTGATAATGGCAATAGGTAACTAATATCAGAAATTCGTATCTATAGTGATACAGTGATGATCTATAGTATTTCACCCAATTAAGTGATTTCCTATTCATACCACATGACAGTGATGTAGACTGTTCACCTTGCAACCTGTTTTGTTTGTGTGAATGCAAATTAAATTTAAAATGCTAATGAGGCAACTGCTTTTAGGAATATCATCATTTATGGGGAAAAAGTCGAGTAGGAGACTTTTTTCCTGCCCTTCAGTGAAGAAATAATATATATAAATATATATATATATACTTATTTATTTATTTCCCCCCCCCTCCCCGACCATTTGCTAGACTGGTACTTAAAGTCATGCTTACATTACAGAGGACGTCGACCCTTCAGCTGCCATCTGAGGAGGATTTGGATAACATGTGATATCAATCGGTGTGAGAAAGACAGATCTGTGATGCCATAGACTTGAAAGACTGTTCTGCCGTTGATACTCTTTTCTTGATGTTCAGTGCCATCAGTGAGAAGATGACTGCGTGAAACTCAAAATACTGAGGCTTGGGTACATCACGCAGCGCAGTCTGTTAGTTTACGCATATTCGCTGTGGCTGGTAATACTGTATTTTTCCATGAGATAGTCCACAGAAAGTTGTAGCTGATAGGTAATATGAGAAGAATATTACAGTCTGTGCCTGTTACGTGTCTGCTATTTGAAGAATAGCATAAGTATCATCTATCTTTCATGGGTGGTAGGACCTAAGAAAGTAGAGGTGTTTGGAGTGTTGATGTCACACTCATGTTACATATATTCTGTGACATTTGGAACGTGACTTTGTAAATAGGTCTTTTCTCCATCACTAGGTGGAAATCTTGGAAGCAAGTAAAGGAAGACTGTCTACCAAATAATCTTGTAGGAATGGCTCTTGAATTAGTGAACTCCTTTCATTATTGATTTCTGCTGGATTACTGTGTTTAAGTATGCAAAACTTGTTCGGGTTTTATTTGGGTTGTAATGCAATAGATGTCTCTAAAATTCAACTGCTGTTGGTCTTAATTCTGCCATAGTGGATTTATTTTGCCATTTAAGGCACACTTCTGAATATTGACTGTTTGGGGAGCATAGGGGAACTTTTCCTTTTCTGCCTGCTGAAACAGTAATAAAAAATAATGGACAAGCACCAGCACTCATTGTAAAATTTTAACCTGATATCCCTGTATCTCTTCTGCTATTCACCAAATCCATCCTCGTACATGGCTGGGACAACAGGCATGTGCAGTCTATAATGAGGCTTAATGATGTCGCGCGGGAGTGTTTTCCTGACGATAGTTGTAGTTACTATTATCTCTTTCTGTAACGATGGCCAGTTTTCCTTCTCATAATGCTGATAAATCTGCTATTCAGAGTGAAAATGAAGTCCGTATCCCCTCCTTTGACCTTGCCTACTGTCTGTAAGTTCCTTTTTACATGAGGAATTTTCTCAGTAAAAAAATTTCTTCTCAAGTGACATTTGTCCACAAGATGACAGTGCAGTGGATTGATTAAGTGGAGACGGCTCAGAATTGGATTGAGGCACTGTCAGAGGAGGGAGTTGACTCTTATTTTGCTCAATTAACATGTGAGATATGAAACAAAGTCTTGTGCTTAACTACACTGATACCTGATCAGAGGTCCAAGGAGAAGCTGTAATGTTGGCAGGCTAAGTGCAAGTGAACTGGTAGTATGAGTAGTTTTGATATCTGGCTGAAATTGCACGAACCTGTGATGGTAGATATTTGGAAATTCTTTCAAGCATACATACCTGTTCAAGAAATGTAGTAAAGATTCAAAATAAATCTTTACTAATTCAGATCTGCTTTACATTTTCCTTTATGGAGAGGGACTACCTTGGAAAATTTCCAAATAGATGGATTCACTTTGTGTGTATTTCTATTAGGAATGAGTTAAAGCATCCTGAATTTATTTGGACCGAATACTGTATGAAGTTAAAAGAAACAGAGGAGAAGATTATAAAGGATGAAAAACACCTTGAGGAGTCGGTGAAGCAAAAAGCAGAAATCCAGGAAGATGCAAAATGTTGGAACAGCAAAGTGAGTCTTGAATATTTATAAACAAGCAAGTAAATGAGTATCTTTTATTGAAAAGTACATGAATGCCTGAATATTTTGTATCTTTAAGAGTTAAGGGCCTCTGTAAAAGTAAAAATACAAATACCAATTTAAAAGTAAAAAGTGGTAGATTTTGTAGAACTCTCATATTCATTCTTCTGGTTTAGTATTATTTTTTCAGCTTTATTTATTAAAAATGTCATAAAAATCTTACAGTCCTTTAAGTGACCTGGTTGTTTTTAGTTGTTGAATGCGTATCTGCTTAATATTGCTTATATTCTTAAATCATCTGGAAGAAAGTGTGCATTTAGTGGTACAGCGTAAGTGTCCTCTTGAATTACTAGATTTTTCTGACCTGAGATGGCACATGATGCACTCTTACAGCATGCAGAGTGATGCTTTATATTACTTAAAATTTCCCTGTTTTCTGCTATATTCATTTTGCAATCTTCTTGTACTTGGCAGTTTAAAATCAGAACTAATGCCTAATTAGGAGTTTCTGGTTAATTGACAGGTACATAAGTGGAACCAATAAAAAATACTTAAAACAAAATTTAGATGCCCACAACAGAACTTGGGGTTTGGTTTTTTTATGTGTACATATGTATATGTGTGTGTATGTCTGTGTATATACATACATATACATATATGTATATGTGTATATGTATATATGTGTGTGTGTATATATATATATATATGTGAAATATGAGATTTATTCTCTTGTACATGCCCAGTACTGTTGTGGTTTGTCCATCTAGATAGCTGGGTCCTGCGAGATCGAGTGGAATCCAGAATCTAGGTGGAGTATTTCTGAGAAGCTGAAGCCACCAATCATGACCATAACTTTACAAAAAAAAAAAAACAACCCTACAAAGCACATCCCCTGCAAAAGATACAGTCATATAAGACAGTAACCATGGGTATGTTCTTGCTGTTTACTTCCAGCTGTGTATTACAGTATTCTTCCTGTTATTGGCACCAGTGATTGCTACCAACTGATAACTAGAAAACCACTATTTTCAAATAGAGCAAATAATTATTAGTATACTTTTTTCTTTCTTTCTGGATATGTTTCCAGCTAGGTTTGCCTGACCCGGAATACTTCAGTAGGTACTACTTGCGTGTTAAGACCAACACAAGGGAAAGAGAGAAATGTGCAACAGGGATAAGGTGGAGCACGGAACTGCTCCATTTGGTGACCACTTTGAGTTTGATTAGTTTGTGCTAAAGGTGAGCCAGAGTTAAGTATAGTATAAGGCCCTTCTGATATTGTCAATTTCCTTCAAAAACCTGACTAAACCAGCTAACCGAACAAATCTTAAAAAAAATAGTGAATTTTCAGAAAGCTCAAAGTGATTCTTCTGATCATTATAGAAAAATTATTTTGGGAATCAGGGAAATATTGGAATTCTTTTCAGCGACTTCAGTGGGGTTTGAATTGGATCCAAATTATAACATGACAATTGTTCCATACATCAATAAATTTGAAGATGGAATTAGTGATGTGAACTTATACTTTACTACATTTTTTCCTAGCTTTTTTCCTTGTTTTATTTCATGCTGGCTTTTTATTTTCTATATGACCTATTGGGAGTGTTACAATGTTTGACACTGTAAGGACAACTCTGAGTTTTCTTTTTTCCGTGTTACCCAAGTTTGCATTACAAAAGGTATCTGTATGCATTAAATCCATTTTCTGTACCTACATGGGCTTTGCTCTTCAAAGATTAGAAAAAAACCTTTTTATAAAACTAATCTCATACTTAACTATTCCTTTATTCTTTTGCTGTCATTAATTACCTGCACAGTGTGGCAGTATTTCAGGTCATTCATGTCAAAATGTTTGCTCTAAGACCATTGAAAGAAGGAAAAAAAAAAAAAAAAAAAAAAATCAATCAGTAAAATCCTCAGAATCACCAGAAATGGGTCAGATGGGAGTAGAAATGTTGGGGAAAGAAGGGGAAGACGAAGAGGAATAATAATAAGTAAGATACAAAGACAAGCTAGAATTGAAAGCAAAGAAAAAAAATGATTAAGGAGCAAAAGGAGGCAGAGATTTTAGTGAAAGAAACTCACATGGGATACAAATCAAGAAAACAGGGAACCTCAGTGGAAATAAGTTACAGTCATAAGAGAAAAAGACTTAATAAATGTATTTTGATAGGTCTATAAATCTTGGAGCTCCGTGAAAGTCAATAATTTTATTTAGGAAAACAAATGTTTGGTTTTATTTAATGGAATCAATATGGGGGTTTCAGAAAGTGAAAGGCCACTGGGACTACTAATGGTAAGAGCTAAGAATTACCCAAAGAATATCGTAAGTTCCAGGGTGCCAACCTGCCAACATTTGGGTATCTTTAAAAACATTTTAAGGTGGCAGTTACATCAAGAAAGACAAACTTGGACAGCGCAATTCTAATGAAAGGTAGACCTCCCTCGTGAGGGAAGACCCAACCCAGCCAGGATTAAAATGATGGCTACAAAAGCAAATACAGAAAAGGAACTAGAAATCCACAAAACTGAGCAGATCTAAATCTAAACACTTTAAAGTCAGCATATTCTAGTTAGCCTTTACACCATCTGCAAAAACTATCAAACAGATAAATACTCTGTATTCAAAGCTCAGTCACCTTTAATAGGTAATGTACTTTAGAGAATAAAAAAAACTCCACCACACTCCCCCGCTTTTTTTTTTTATATAATAATACAAGAGGATAGGGTTGCTTTTTCTGCCAAGTCTTTTGGTTTTTAAACAGCAATGGGAAAAAAAAAAAATATATATATATATTTATTCCTACAAGATCTTTCCATTCTAATGCATTTACTAGTTGCCTGGTTTGTTCTTGTTCACCTGTTAATTCATCTCTGTTAATTGATTTCTATTTCAAGAAATAAAATCATAACCAGCAAAAAGCCAAATCCTTAACTGCATTAGAAGTCCCTAACGAGCTGCTTAATGAAAGAGCTGTTTGTAACTTGTGATCCATAATTCAACAAAAAACTTTTTGAGGAAAACACTTAAACAATCCTTTCATTATTTCCGTATCTACCCTGCCTAGTCACGGCAAACGGATATTTGGAGCGTCAGATACCAAAGGTTTTGTATGACAGAGTACACCACCATCTACACACCAAGCAACAAGTTCAAAAGAGCCTCGTCAGAGCATTTGTGCTTCACAGAACTATAAGAGAAACTGCTCCGAAGCAGAGCACTTGAGTGTTCTTGAATCATCAAGCCTACCCAGTGGCGTTGTGTTCAGACTAGCACACATGCACACCTTCTCAAATCATAAACCTGTCTAAATACAGGGCACCTAAAAACGGCCCGTCTCTCGGCAGACTTACACTATCCGTTCCCAACACCTGTAGACATCTGTAGCCAGTTCTGGCAGAATGAGCAAAGCTCCGCCTACTTTCCAAATTACAGAAAGAGAACCGTGTTACAGAAATATACCATAAATAAAGCCCTTATTTTTGGCCTCATCAGATTATTTGTTAGTATATTACTAGAGCTTTCAGATACGCTATTTTGCATATAAGCAAATATCAAACTTCTGTGAAACAAGAGTTAAGAGGAATGTACCACATAAATCTTAACCCGTTAGAGAGAAATTTCATACTTGCCATGAAATTTCATGTCACTGCCATAAGATAGTTTCTCAAAACAATTTGGACATAATAGCAGAAGTGGACAAATTACCGGGTCGTTTGACTGAGAAGCTACATACCATTTATTTCAAAGTTTAAATAAGACTGGAAAGGGAAGAAAAATAAAGGTGTAGGTTAGATAGAAGAGTGCCTTTAATAGCAGGGTGTGTGTTAGCAAAATGAGATATTTGCAAGAGGCCTGATGAGATTTCATACAGAAATGGTTGTGAAGGCAAGCATGGAAAAGACCTTTGGGACAAAAGCCCTCGGAGTTCTTATCAAAAACACTGATGTACCTACATTTATCATGAGCCAAGGTGTGCGGCCTACCATCTGCAACAAACAGAACTCAAACACTTCAATTAAAAATCAGAAACTCACCATGCGAAACAGCCAATTCCATTTCATTCACCCCGAGCCATCTATGTTACTGATAATACGCAGTATTTTAATCACCACCTTTGCAGAAGAATGAGCTAATTCCACTTTTGTACTGTAAACAAGTCTTCAAATAAGGGGAGGAACCAAGGCTGAACTGGAACACACTACAAACAAAGCCTTTTGAAAAGCAAGAGAGATTAAAATTTAGTTTAATTACAGTCCAAACCAAAAATTGTATCTTCTTATAAAAGGATAGTCCTTTGTGTAGTCTAATAACTTGTACTTGCACTGCAATTCAGAGCGATAGAGGATGACCAGGATGAGCATCTAATTTATGCAGTATGTAGTAGAAACGTTGACCAGAGCCCAAATTTAATAAATAAACTTATGAGCTGAGTTTAAACACATAAATATTCCCTAAAAAAGGCAGGGGTATAGTTAGCATGCTTAAAAAAAAAACCAAACCAAACCACCAAACCCGACCCAAACAAGCCCAAAGCAGGCAACTCAACAATTTTACAGAGTTAAGCACGCACTTCTGATTTCACAATCTTCTATTCTTAGTGGGATATTTGAGCCAAAAAGTCATCCAGCTGGATCTTTCAGAACTCTGGCAATCAAAAATGTTTTTTCCAGTTTCACACAACTGTGTACAACTTAGCATAGGAGAGAAAAAACACAAAAAAACCACAAAAAACCCCACCACACCAAAACATCACACAGTTTAATCCCATTATATCATTTCTGCAACAAGCTTTCAGAGGGTAGTTAGATTTACTGGAGGTGGAGAGGAATTAAAGCACGTGGCTCATTTTAGTTGTAGTCCAAAATAAGATATCCTCTAGAAATACTGAATTTGCTTGTTATTTGGAGTTGCAAAAGCACCAGAGCTTCATTTCAACTTTAAATTAACATGTCAGAACTCTTTAGTAGAGTTTATTTAAATTAAAACCATGTTCTGATTTGGCACACCATTACCTTTCAAAATGTGCTGCCCGTTGATAACAAACCTGTATTTCGAAGTTTGTTTTCATCCAAAATTCCAGTCCCTACTAAATGATCATGCATGTTATTTATACACAAGCAACATCCCAGTCCCCAGCGAAGCAGAGCTGTGGGTGGTGTGAGACACAGCGGTTGCTCAGCAGAGCACAGCACCACTACAGGTTACCAGGGGAAGGAAGGAGGAATATTAAGTTTATTTACTTTGACTTATAAATAACTAATGGGTGGGGGGAAAAAAAGTGCCTGTTAGACACATCCAGTGCTGTCTGCAAAAATTTACATACCGTTGATAGAGCTTTTTATTAGCACCAGATAAGATGGGCAAAATAAAAACAAAAGCCACAAAAAAAATTAGTAACAAAACACAAGAAACTCTGAGCTTCATAAAATACAGTATTTGCTTCAGACGTTGCAACCAGTTGGCAGTTTTCCTTCATCCCAAAGGTCAGAGGAAGCAACTAAACATACACAACACCCTGAATTTAGCTATAGAATCAAAGGATATAATAAATGTACTCTCTTCCGTCATTGACAGAAGTCACTTCAAGTAACTCTTGTCACGTAGTGACTCCTGCTCTATGGGATGGAGAACAGCTCTCAGGTAGAGGGATCTATGATCACAACCACGCCTTATAAACGGGGATGCCACACACCAGAAAAGTCAGTGAATACAACCCTGGGCACCGCGGTGTCCTAGCGTTAGCAGACAACACACTGTACCACAAATCACAGTTATCAGCCAGAACTGGTATCTGCATTTATCGCACAAAAGAAGCCAGTTTCCCAGTTAAAAGTAATTTCCCATGCAACCTTTTCTAGAAGGAGAATTTTTGAAATTATATTGTCCTAAAAAGTGTAATTTTTCTTCTTTACCCTTCCTGATCATATCAGAGGAAGCCAATCGATTTGATTCTACACTGATTTTTATGACCCCTAACGACTGCAACGTCATCCAGCGCCATATCAAGCAATGCCATTAACATTTGCCATTTGTGACACTTTTTCATTCTTCTCCTAAAAAAACAAAAAGGAAGCAAAATCCAACAAAAAAGGTTGAGCGTAAGATTGTGTTTTCTCTTGATAAGATTTTGCTCAAGAAATGAGTCTAAAAGAACCTGGCAAGAAAAAGAACCTGACAGCAAAAGGGAGACCTTTGATTTTAATGCCACAGTTCACTGATGAGCAGTGCGTAATCGATGGCAGGACGGATGCCACGGCGGGATACTCTCTGTCGTGGTATGCCACCTCTAATGAGGACTGCTTCTTTCAGTAACACTATATTATTGACTTGGACTAGAGTTTAAGAAAGATCAAATCTGCTCAATTAGGCTGCTCATTTGTATTCAGGCCACACCATCCAGAGTTCAGTTAGGAGCACTTTGTTCCTGAAGGTAACAAAATGTTTGTGCATAATGTATCTTTTCATCCTTTCAATTGTAAAGGTCATTGGGTGGGAAGGTATTGCTTTTCTGACTGCTATTCTTCGACAGCCATTTCGTTTTAATTCCCATACAGCTATCATAAGCTATTGACATAGGAAAGTCAGGTGAGAGCAGTTGCTATTTTTAATTCCCCCCCTTCCTGCTACTTGTCTCCAAAGTCGTAGCAACAAGAGACATTCCCTATCAGAAATAAATATGGACTCATTTACAGACCTGGTAGAAATTTTCTAGCCATAAAGTAATTTCCTTGGGGAGAAGTGAATTAAAATAGGCCTTTAAATTCAGCAGAACTAATTTTCTTTGGTTCTGTTTTGCCTGATCACAAGGCCAATAGAAATCTATACCTATTCTACACATGAACATCTTCTATCACATTCACATAGTATTTGGTAGGATCAAATGAAAATCCCCAATGAAAAAACCATTAGCTGCATTATTTTTTCCAGAAGACTACTCATTTACTGTCCAGTTGAAGCAAATATTTGGGAAGAGAGCATTGTTCCATAGACTTAGCTAGAGTGATTTAAAACAAAATGCATTTTTGGAAATATTTTTCCAAATTACCTTTAGATAGCAAGTACTATATTCTCCTCACTACAAAAGAAGCTGTTGTATATTGGGGTGGCAGATGTGACACTCACAAGCACACACTATGTGCACAACCACGTTGGCTGAGGACATCTCTTAATATCCACCAGGGCACTGTAGGCGTGGGTTCAAACAGCTTTGCTGCCCGCTTCAGATCCAGGATTCAAACACCAGTATATCAACCCATTTACCTTCCAATCAGGACAAGCCATGTAGCCTCTCGGTGTTTCTCGTGAGCTAAACCCACACGGGAAACCTCAGCTTCCCCAGGGTGGGACTGCTTACGTAAAATCAAGTACCATCTAGACTCATCCCAGCTGGCTGCATGACAGGGAAAGGCAATCCAGCCTACAATTTCCTTCACAACGGCTTTCTTGCTCTTGTGGCCATGAAAGCAGCTCAGAGCAGACCAAGTGAAGCTTGCCGGTCGAATTTATTTGGCCTCAGTAGCACTATTATAACCAACCATCAGCCCCACGTGATTACTCAAAGCCACCAAGCCACATGGAAATAGGTTCTTCAAGTAGCATTGCTACATGCACGCATGCTTCCAGAGTGAAAAACAGAGCACCCTTCTTACAATATGCTATTCTTTTCAGTCTTCAATATTTCAAAACATCTTTCTGAAGCAAAAGTCGCTACACATAGTTTGTTGTTGTTTATTGCCAAGCGTCAAAAATGTTCTTTGCAAAGGAGTTTGTGACTTTTCGCACACATGCCTCAATATTATAGTCTGTAGCACTTTATTAAAAAGTCAGCGAGGAAGTTTAATTCTAAATCCTTCCTTGCATGAGAGTGCTGAATGGTTGGATATTACAGTGAAATTGGAAATGAGCAAAATAAGTGTTTATTTAGCACGGCTATTTGAAAGGACACGTGCACGTGCTAATCTTTGCAAAAGAGTCACCCCTTTAAATATTGGATTACCACTGCCATTTATAATTAAGGAGATCTTTACTGACACTTTGAATTTACGTGTATGGTTATTGTGAGTAATCATCTGAGATGACCCCTGTTATGAAATCATCATCTATTATGTAATAGTATTTGCACTATGTAAGTCTGTTATAAAGCATAAAGCATGACAACACAATGAGACTAATTATGAAGATCAGCAATGTCTGTAATAAAGCAAGAAATAATCTCCATTCTTCTATTGTAAGGGAATTCTGAAAAATATAGTATAGATCACAGCATGTAAAGCAAGGATGACAGGTTTTAGGTAACACTGAAACACGGGAACGAACACAGCTAGAAACTCTAGAACTAGGCCTTCACCTTTCCTGGAGCTAATTAACTATCCTCTAAGGGACAACAGACAGATTTGGGGGTTGAAGACCCTTTGCATAAATGAGACTTTACATTTAAGGTTCTGTTTCCTGGGTAGCAAAACTAATAATCCCCTGGGTGGTCAGGGAGGCCTCCACCATCGTCTCCTTCCTCTGAGGAAGGGTCACTCATGTTCTTTGAGGTAAAGTCAGATCATTAAGAGACCCTACAGAGGGCCCAGGTGGCTAAAAGTCTTAAGTAACAACAACAACAAAAAAATCTAGATAATAAGAAAGCTAAGATTATTTATAGAAAACTGAAAACTTCGATAAGTGCTACAAATTCTGTGTAACAGTAATTTACCAGGCTAACTGCTAGAAACTGTACATAACAAGCGATGCTGATTATTAAACTTTTATGTAATAATAAAGCTTTAATTATAACTACATCCCTGTGGCCAGTCCTTATTCTACCAAGGTTGCCCAAAAAAGCATGTCTGTCCCTGTAAGCATTAGGTGACATGGGGTGAAAATAAAGAGCAAATATCTAATGCCATGCACGATTCCACAAGTTCAATTAAGCTGCTTAGTACCAATTTTTTGGTGAAGTCTTCATAAAAAAAAAAACCAACATAACTGGTTGAAAAGAAAAATAACCTCTGTATCATCTCAAGAAGTAGCAAAAGACAAGCTTAGAGAGAAATGCAAAAGACTGTAATATCTGACTGATAAAATCCTAGATGTGATGGGAGTTACTTTTGAGAAGCTGTGTTAACAGGCTACTAAAAAAAGACATGTCAAAAAAAGCCAATACAGTGATTATATTTAAAGGGCGGAGGGGGAGGAAATGCAGAAGGAAAGGAATGATGATCTAGTAATTTTACCTTCAATTCCTTGAAAAACAGCAGCAAATATTCAAATAATCTTAAAGTTCCCAACAAGCAAGGTGACAGCCATCAAACTGTATTTGTCAAGAAAATATCCTACACATATTTTTAAAAGAAAAAGAGAGTATATCTTTTGTCTCCCTTTTCAGTAGCAGAAAAATGTTCTATATCAAGACTTTAGTAACAGCTTTGAGGACTCTTGTAATTTTCTCCTACGTAACGTAGGGAAGCAGCAGGAGAAAACAAGCTAAAAAGATGAGAAATGTGTAAATACAGCCCTGCACGTGCAGTTAGTGTGGACAGACAGCTCCGAGCTGAAGGGTCTCCCGTGAGTTAAAGGATATCCAACATCATCACTGACAATAAGGATAATAGAAGGAAAAAGATTTCTGTTAAGCCCAGAGCTGATTATAAAGCTGGCTTCAGCAAACAAGTTGGAGGGACAGAATTTACTGTTACCAAACTGAAGAAATTATTTCAGAAACAAGATAGGTATAAGAGGTAAACATATAGGCACAAATAAGCAGCCGTGCTAACGCAGGATGGCAAAGACTGGTTAATGGCAGTTGGCCACAAAGCAAAAGTATCACAGGCTGAGTAGGAATTAGCATTTCCATCCTATCAGAAAAAAAAACCACACACAAATCTGACTGAGATGTATGAACAGGAGGATTATAGCCTTCTCAGCCTCAGAGCTGGCACTGCCATATCCTACTGTGGGCATCATGCCTCAAGGAAGACGCGGAACATCAGAAGAACAACTGAGGACGGAGCACTGAGAATAACCCGAGTTGCAAATAACATGGTCTGTGCACGGAGAGTGAGTGAAAGGCTTGCTCCTTGCTCCTCTCTGAAGAAGAGAGAAAGACAGTTTTATCTCTCCTAAATCTTAAGGGACTGCTGGAATAGTTATTTTATGTCCATGGGACCTACTGTAAATCATTACTAGCTTAAACTGGGGTAAGAAAAATTCAAATAAGATCTTGGGGGGGGGGGGGGGGGGGGAAAAAAAATTTAAACAGAAAAAA
>JAVSBS010016254.1:13255-24054 GCA_033124195.1 Coracias cyanogaster | reverse complement strand
ACATCTGCAACAAGAGCAGGTTGCTCAGAGCCCCATCCAACCTCACCTGGAATGTTTCCAGGGATGGGGCATTGACCACCTCTCTGGGCAACCTGGGCCAGAGTCTCACTACACTCATTAGAATAAATTTCTTCCTTGCATAGTCTAAATGTCTCCTCTTTTAGTTTAAAACCATCACCCCTTGTCCTCTTGCAACAGGCCCTGTTTAAAAGATTGTCTCCATCTTGTGTCCTTTCAGGTCCAGACAGATCAGTTCCAAAGTGGAACAACTTAATTAGGACAGCTACTAGTTAATAGTTAAAGAAGCCTTGGTTTCAGTGCCCAGAGATTTCCAGAATTCCAGAGATGCTCCTGCTGACTGTATATAAGCAATAAAATGCAACAAAGGATTTTTTTTTTAATCATGGGGGAGCTGTAAATTCACTGCCTGCTTTTGGGAGATGGAGTGTTCTGTTTTTTTAGAAAAAGGCAAGTAAAGCAGATAGGCCTGTCAATTTACTGAGTGTTATTGGCAGAAACATGATTTAATTGGAAGCCAGTGAGGAATTGCTATTTATGCAGAAGTACTAGTAAGATGTATATTGTATGAAGGATAGGTGACAGTTACTCTATAACCAAGTGGTTTATTTGGTTGCATAATGCTGAGGTATCTCCCTAAGCAATGTGGTACACTAACTTCTTTGTTGTATTTGTTAATTTTCATATATTAAGCTCCTAGCCACAGCTAATGGGAACAGTCTTGTTAAAATAACCTTAAGATTATAGAATTATCATAGAATGGTTTCGGTTGTAAAGGACCTTAAAGATCACCTAGTTCCAAATCACCTGCCATAGGCGGGGAAATATCCCACTAGACCAGCTTGCTCAAGGCCCTATCCAACCTAGTCTTGAACATATACAGTGATGGAACAACCATGGCTTCCCTGGGCAGCCTGTTCCAGTGTCTCGCCACCCTCAGAGTGAAGAACTTCTTCCTAATTTCTAATCTAAATATCCCCTCTTCCAGTTTGAACCCATTACCCCTCATCCTGTCACCACAAGC
The DNA here is from genome assembly GCA_033124195.1 of Coracias cyanogaster. Classification (NCBI taxonomy): domain Eukaryota; kingdom Metazoa; phylum Chordata; class Aves; order Coraciiformes; family Coraciidae; genus Coracias; species Coracias cyanogaster. The sequence goes on along the minus strand of JAVSBS010016254.1, from coordinate 23,012 downwards.
CCTTGCAAAAAGTCCCTCAGCTTTCTGACATGCCCCTTTTGGATACTGGAAGGCCACAAGAAGGTCTTCCCAGAGCCTGCTCTTCTCCAGGCTGAACAACCCCAACTCTCTCAGCCTGGCCTCACAGCAGAGGGGCTCCAACCTTTGCATCATCTTTGTGCACCTCCTCTGGACCTGCTCCAGCAGGTCTGTGTCCTTCTTGTGTTGGTGGCTCCAGAGCTGAGTTGTGATAATCTAGCTGTGTTCTGTGCAAAAAAAAAAAAATTTTTTTGTTTTTCTTTGGACCACTTTAATCTCTTTTTTCAATAGAGTGATTCTAGGATGCCTGACAGTTCAAAAATAAGTAAATGTAAGCAGATTTCATATCCACTTAATGCAACAGATTTAGTAGTAAAAATAATTCTATTTTATGTGGAAGGAACATGAAGGGGCTAAGGCAACGTCTTGCATGTGAGACTGCTAAAATAGTTCAAAAGCTCAGCATGATCCTGAGAAAAACGAGAGCTCTGTTGCTATTCAAAGGGGCCCAAGGCAGAGGCAGCTTTTGCTTGCAGTAGCTCGTGCAAGAGCATGCTAGCGTGCACATGTTTTCCCAAAGACAAGGGCCGGGAAGACAAACAAAAGGAAACCTTTTGAATTTGCATTGTGTGCCTGGTAATAGGCAGAGATCGGCGGTGAGGAGAACTGTGTGGACCTGTGAGAAAGGCTTCTCGGCAACAGAGAGCAAAGGAGACAGCTTAACTCACAATGCAGGATTTTGCTCCTTAAGCCTCTCTTCAGTACTGGAGCCTGTTTCCTGGTTATCCAGCTGGGTTAGTGATAACACCATTCTTTGGGATACATGCCCCTGATTTACTTTTATTTTCACTGACTTTCTGCTCTCATTTTGAAACTTCTTGGTTTTCTTAAGCTCAAAGAAAGCTGCCAGCTGTCTTGGGACATCACCCTGAGCCATGGAAATCTGAATGATTCATTACCCTCAGAGTGAGCTCAAAGCTGGAAACCCTTTTCAGACTCTCAGTAAAAGACATGGATTAGGGGGAATCTCAGTTTCCATCTCCCAGAGAGCTGCCAAATTCCCTTCTTTGCTCCTCTGGTTCTTATGCCACTCTTCAACATAGTGCATTAAATAACATGACTAATACTTGTCATGTGTTACTTGTCCTTTCAGGCCTCTGTGGAGGGACAAATATGTGCATTGTTTGGACTGGCTGTTCTAGGGATTTTTAATCTAAATATATGTAACTGTGTATGTAAAGATAGCGTGGGGTGGGGTGTGATGGGGCCTGGAGTGGACTTTACTTCCAGAAAGAATTTATTCCACTCTGTGGCTAATTCCTGGGAAACCTTATTTTACAGAATGACTTTCCACTGTCTGAATCATCTTATGGTTGCAGCAGCAAGTGGTGAGGCCCAGTGGGAGCAGATCTGTAGAGCAAGATGATGCTGAGAACCTGCTGGCTGTGCTTGGTGGCTTTTTATTCTGACTTGTGTTGGTCTGATGCCATAGGAAAGCACCCTTTATCAGGGCATCATGGGATTTTCCTGCGGCATGTCTTTCAGTATTACTTCCTCCAGGAGTTGTCCAAACCTGAAAGGTGAAGCAAAGCTCAGGAAGAAGGGGAGATTGCAAAACCCCACTCCTTGTCTGAACTAAGCCTACAGCATGGCTGTATCCAAAATGCTGTTGATCAGGGAAAGAGAGCCTGTGAAAACATAAGCCCCATCATCAGATGCATAAGCCCTGCGCTAAAGGGTGTCAGTACTAAGCTTTTCCTGAGGCATTACTTCATAGAATCATAGAATGGTTTGGGCTGGAAGGACCTTTCAAGGTCATCTAGTCCAACCCACCTCCAAGCAGCAGGGACATCTTCAACTAGAGCAGATTGCTCAGAGCACCATCCAACCTCACCTGGAATGTTTCCAGGAATGGGTCATTGATCACCTCTCTGGGCAACCTGGACCAGGACCTCACCACCCTCACTGGAAAAAATGTCTTCTGTATCTTTAGTCTAAAATATGCACCAAACTTTGCTATTTTATTAGCCTGCTAATAAAAGAAACAGTAATACCCCCACTAGAAGCATATACACCACCATGTATACTCTCTATATTGCCATCTCTTGTTCTCTGGTTAACTTGTGGACACTGACCTCTCTCTCTGTGGCACATGTGAACCAGAGAATGTCTTAATGTGCCTCCTGTGCAAATTATTTTTGTTAGTTCAGCATGTCTCTAATAATCAGTCTCCATAATTTGGTTTTCTCCATTCATTGATTGGCCCAAATATGATTTTGCAATGCAAAGATCCTCTAGTCATAACTACAAAAATGACAGGCAGTACTTTTTGTAATCTCCATATTTGACGCATGAAAGAAGGCTAAATTCCTGTTTGAATAAACAACATAATAAGGTTATTGAGAATAAGACCATTACTATATAAAATTATGTCTAAGTGGCAGATATAATTAACATTGGATTGTAATTACACTAATTACAAGTCACATTAAGATACTCCAGTAATGACAAAGTGAGCACCCTATAATTGAATGGAATAAGCAGGGAAACATGCTGCTCACACTAATTACCTAAATGAGCTAATATGTCTTCAGAGTGACAGTCATGCTCAGTGTTATTACACAGGCAAGACAATTTTGTAAGTTAAAAAAAATTCTAATTTCCTCCCTTCTCTTCAGGACCCATTTCAAATCAGCAGCTTCAGAATTTCTCTCTTGAGCCAAAAATAGAGAGATCCCACAGTTTAGGCCTTTTCTAATTTTGTTTGGCAAAGTACACTTTTCAGGGTTACACTGTGATTTTGACTTATTCCTGCTGCTTTAAAAGTAAAATTTGGCTTGTTCTCTGTTTATTGGTAGACTCCTTTGACAAGCCAATCCACTGTGATTTTTTTTTTTTTCCACTTGTCTAAATTTGAAACAAACAAAATAATGTAACTTAAGCTCAGCATGCTCTACAGCATAAAGCATACTTATTTTGTTGGCTCCAGAGTAACAACTATGGCTTATAACAGTCTGGCTCCAGTTGTGCCCTTGAGAGTGGTAAAATTTGAATTATTCAAGGCAATTAGTGGGAGCATTGCAGTGGAACTCGAATTTCAGCTCAAGCTTCTAAGAATAAAAACTAATATAAGAATAGGAATTCTACATATTGTCGAAAAATGCACATTACTTTTTCCTTTAAACACATCCAGCTGTCTGGGGCTCTGAGTTGGGAGGAAAAATAACATAACAGACACTTTAACAATCTCAAATAATTCACTGAGAATTAAAAAATAGAGCAAATGCACTTCTTTAAATTGTTTATCCTTCAAACTTATCTGGAATATTGATTATTTTTTTTCTTTGTATGGTTTGATTCTTAGGGACCCAGGCTACCCGTGATTCCTGTTCTTTTGGTGATAGCCAAAAATCTGAAGCATATGGTTTCTTAGCAATATTTCTGACTGTTGTTGTTTATTTTTATCGCAGGGCGTAGGAGGTTCGCTCGCCGAGCAATTCAGTGCCAGCACTTTGATGAACTCTTTTCTTGTCACTAGGAACACCATGAGTTTTTAGGAACTGTTTGGGAGAGGATGAGGAGGTAGTTGAGTGGGATAGTGTCATCCAATGTAAAGATGCGTCAAAGCTGCCTATGAAAAATGTAATGTAGGGGTGTCTTGAAGGCTCATCCTACCCTATAGAGAGTGGAGAAGAGGAAAAAAGGTGATGGAGTCTTGGAAGATTAGGTCAAGAAAAAAAAAAACCCTTGCAAGGAAATTAGGCAATTGATGATTTAAAAAAAGATGAAGTCATACTGTTTTTTGAGTTTAAGAAGTAAGGGAGGTTTGCAATGTTCCTATCCTTGAAAGGTGGTTCTTCAGCAGAGCTGAAGAAGTCCTAGTGGAGGGAGAAAATCTGGAAGAGAGTTAAGAGGAAGTGACACCAGGGAGAAATGGCAAAGCAGCTCCAGAGAACCAAGGTAAAATAGGAAGATAGAAGCAACATAGGTATCATCAGGCTTTTAAGATAACAGAGACCACATGTTTGTACCATAAGGGGAAAGAAGAGGAGAGCAAAATGCTAAGGGAATGTGCAAGGAAGGAAGAAGAAAAAGAATGATCACGAGGAGGATTAGGATTGGGGTTGAAACAGGACACAGCCAGTGAAGGAACAGGGGTGTTCAAGGAGGAGAATTAAACATATTTCTTTCTTTTCGCCTTAAAGAGACTCTACAGAATTAGTTCAGATACAGACAACTGTATTGTAGTGAAAATTTTATTTGGCTTACAAAAAATCACCAGTTCAATGGACCTTTGAATCATTCTTTATTATGCTTACAGGTTTGAAAAGAAAATAAAGTATCAAGTCCTAAGCCTGCTTAAAAACTTTTATCTGCAGTCTACCTGGGTCCTGTGTTGCTTTATTCCTGATCATGCAGATTCATTTAGGGAATTAGTTAATTATATAAACATGTAAATCCTTCCTTGAGAAAGAGGGAAGTGTCAAAGTTGACAACGTGTTAGCAATCCACACTGCCTATGATAACGTGTGGAAAAAAGAAATAATATCTGAATTTACACTAGCAGTTAGGTTGATTCATTAATCTGTGGGCATGATACAGGTGTGAGTGTTACAACTGTGTAGCAAAATGACATTTATTATATTAATTCATTGTTTGACCAAATAAATGAAAAATTGTTGCCAAAGTGTGTATGTACATTTTTAAAAAGACCGCCAGTAACCAAACTTTTTTTGATTGAAGGCATTATCCATAAGAAGTTACCTGATAATTTAAAAGATTTTTAAATTCACAAAACCATCAAATGAATAATTTTAACGGATTCTCAGCTCTTCTTAAACAGATGACTGTGTGTTTGCAACTGAATGTTTGATAAATGAAAAGAGACAAAATGTTCTACTTTTCAGCACATTTTTATCCACAGCTGGTGCACAGACTGAGACTGAGTGTATGTTAGCTTTAGCCGTGATTTTTCAAGTTGAGGTTTGCTATATTTAGCTCTACATATATTTAGAATTGATGGAAGTGAATTTTTTAACTTTGGAAAATGTTGCTGAGCTGGACTTGGGTCCAGCTGAAAAATATCAGTGATGCTTCTTGATCCCATATCAATGATGCTGAGAGTTACTGGCTCCAGGGACGCTGGCCGAACCCTGTGAGGGTTATTTATCGCTCCTAGCCACAGAGTGAAGCAGTCGTAAGACATGCTCCTTCCTTTCCGCAACGTGTAAACAGAATCCTCCACCCAGACACATCCTGTTGTATGCTCTGTGCTTTTAATATATTTGTTACAGAAGGTACATAACTGTTTATTAGGATTGTACAGTATGTTTGAGGCATATCGTACACATTGGGGAGAAATAAAGATACCTGGGGATTTGCTTAAGCATTTTTAATAATGGTTAATATGTTAGAAAGTATTTAAGTTGGCAGAAACTTTTAGCGTGTATTTTTCTAAATGGCCATTTACCTAACTAGGATGAAAATAAAAAGGCAATTTCATATTCCCATTTGTATTCCGTAAGCATGACTCTGCTTACACACCTGCTGAAACATTCCTTGAGTCACAGTTATTACGAACATGTTTAATTTCAGGTAGATGCTTTATAGCTTCCCTATTAAACATACCCTTAACTTTTACAGAAATAATTGTTGTATACATTCTACTAATAATTTTCTGTGGGGCTGTGCAGCACTTTTCCAAGGTACTGCTTGTGTTTTCATTGGTAAAATGGGGGAACATCACATTTCTAGCTGCTGATTGTGCTCTGTTGTCAGTAGCTATTCTCAATTTGCTAAATGCTATGCAAGTTCTAGCTTATGAAAACGTTATGATAAAGCTGTTGAGTAAAAACATTGTTTGAATGATTATAAAATAAACAGCTCAAGGCTCTCGCCATGCTAATTGAAATACCAAATTTAATTTAGTTGTTATTTAGACAGCAGTTCATTCAGATCGGCAAAACCATAGTTCACAGCCACTCAAGATAAATGGCAATCGCTAAAAAAAGAGTAATTTATTCCAATTTGATTATAGCACTGTACACACAGTCCTGCTGGCCTGAATAGGGAAAACTGAAGGCTCTGTAGCAATTCCACTCTATCTCCCTCTGCCAAACTCCTTTAGCAAAGGTGTTAACGTTGCCCTGGGTTCTATCAGTGTCTACTGTAGGGACAGCCACCCCGTAATCAGCGTACTGTCTGTCTGCTAACACTTTGCTTCATTTTCTTAACACTGAGCTTGGCATAATGTGCCATATCTATAATGTGGTGTAACTGCACCTTTTGCATTGTAAAAATAGAAAATTTTCATGGTCTGTGTACATTCACAGAGCTGCTCTCAGCTCTGCTTCTGTTTGGGCTTGTTGAGCAGCGTGTGGTCCAGTTCTTGTGCACATCCAGTAGTTTCAGTATTCATTTTATTTTAGGCTGTAAGAGATCCTAATCTGGTCAAACTCCTTTTTGCTGAAGACGTGAATAAAGGCAGCGATGGCCACAGTCTGTGCTGTGGAAGAGGCCCACATCTAAACTACATTTGGCAATAGTCCTTTCGGTTTACTCTGTAGTTAAATACCTTTGGTGAGTCACTTTTTTTGCATGGTGCAGATATTTACAACTTGTAAAGAATATGATATCCCATAAAGAGTCAGACTTTTCTGGTTAGTGTGGAAAAGGCTAGACAACTGAGAATAAGAAACTGTGGAGATCGCATTTGCTTAGAACAGAAAGACTTTGACAATACAGAATGTCCTCCAAAGCCAACCCAAATTCTTGCTTTAAGAAGCCCAGCTTCTGTTCAGACTTTTATTAGAGACGGTGGTGACTCTGAAGCTCTGTGAGATGAAAAAAAATGTGCAGAAGTATTAGATGTCTTGACTCAGCTGCTTTGCATTGCAATGTATTTGTTCCCTCTTTGGAGCTACCAGGCCTGAAATTCTGTGTTTCGCAGCCAAACACGAGTTTAACATTGCCTTGCTGATGGATATGTGGTCCTATGAGAAGAACAGATCTCTTGCCCTTTGAATTCCCTTCTCCTGCAGCCTACCAACCATCTGGGTTATCTATTGTCACTCCCCTCCACCAGCGCCAGCTTTGGATATGTTGAAAAGGAGGAAAGAGAGAACATGAATTTGGTTATAGCTCGCTGAAGTGCAAAATGAATTGATGTGCCTCAGTCCTTTTGGAGCCGGCACAGCTCGTGGTTTGTTTTGAAGAAATCTCATTCAGGTTTTAGGGTAAGCAAAGAGAATCCATCTGGTGATTTTACAGCTCATGGGCTGCAGAAGGGACTGAATTGACAACTTTTATAGTTCTATTGTCTCAAAATCTGAAAACATTAAAAGTTTCTCATTAGAGGAAACTACTCATCAGGAAACAGCCTACACTGGGAATCCAGATGAAGGGCAATTACTAACCAGTTAGGTGATATATTGAGTACCAACCTAATTTAGAAATCTTAAATTTTAGACTTTTTATTAAAATAAATGACTCTGTGATTAAAACATCAAGTTTTAACTTGGGCTTACAGGAAGCAGTGACCAAATTAGTTCTTATCGAACTCTGTGTCTTGAGGAATTTGAAGCATTTGTGCCAAGGCTGAAGTTGCTTCTTGATAAGCTTAAGTATAGGAGACAGGCAGGAATCCTGCTTCATAGGTTTCTTTTCACTCTGGAAGTACAATTAATCCCTTCTCCCCATCTCTACCCCATACAACAACTGGCCTGATTAAAGCCAGTTATTACAGCAATTCATTTATATAAATTACCTCTTGTTTATTTTAATATAAATCAACTATGAATAGAAATATTCCCAGTGTGATCTGTGTTTTCTAACTGACCATTTAATGTTGGAATGCTGCAATATTATAAAACCTGAAACCTCCTAAAATGATTTCACTTTTGCACCATATCTGTATGTAATGAATCAGTACAGGTACAAACAGCAATTTGGAGTGAAAGTATATGTCTTGCCAAATTAAGTGATTAGTGTAAGTATATATGAGCTAAAAGCATTAAGCCTGTTGCCAAACACCAATTATCAGTTCTACTTTTATTAAAAAGTTCATTTGCAGAAAATAGGAGGAAATCTGAAGGGTACATTTTTTTTTTTAAATGAAAAACTATAATCCTGTTTATAAGAGAGTTATTAAAACTTTAGAAAAAAATACTGAAAAAAAATGAGCTGAGCTGAGTCATGCTGTAGATGAGATATAAAGGAAAGGATGTTTTATGCTTTTCTTGCACATATGGCTGTATGAAATGAACGGAACAGTTATCAGCCATCAGACTTGGAGTAAAGGTGATGGTCAGGGTTTATGCATTTTCTTATTCATTTTTTCTTGTGAAAATAACAAATTCCAAGCCCTAAACCCATCTTTTTCACCTTTTCATCTTTTTGTTGTGAAAAAGTTGCATTTAAAGCTTGAAACATGGCAAATCCTACAGAAGGATGAGGATGGCCTGGGAAAGGAAGTCTCTGAAGATCCCATTGAAAATGTGCTCCCCATTCAGTCCATTGACTGTTACAATCATTTCACCATCAAAACTTAAATAGCTAATGTATCTTTCAGCAAAGATGGAGGACTCCAGGACTGCACAAGGTGCCAAGTTGTCTAACCTGATAGGACAGTGATTTTCTTGCATTTTTTTCTTAATCTTCTTGAATCTGATTGTGGGCTTCCTTTCTGAAAATTACTAGTAGAGTGTGTGTTTGAGGCACATCTTGGTTTTCACTGACCCAAGACATGGGCACATCTCAGGACTTTAGTTTTTCCTAGTATTTCATATTTCGCTTTCTACTCTGCTGAAATTCCATAGAAGCCAGAAATTTTAGCAGTACATTGATGCTGCTTTTTGCTTATTCTTTTCCTCCTGGAGTAGAAGGCTGCAATTAAATCGACATATAGCTTTGGCCAGTCTGGAACAAGTTCTGGCCACTGGTTTGGTTTTCAGAGTCATTTCAGACAGTGACCTGAGCAGATTATGAATTTGGTACAGATGTTGACAGCCCAAGTGTCGCGGTCCGGGCGCAAGCATCCGTACCACCTCCCAAAGGGAAAGGGGATCGAGGGCAAAGTGAGACACCTCCCACCAAGCTCGTAGGCAACCACAGAGACCAATGAGTATTCAACAAGTTTATTGCTAGATATATTCACATAAAACCGTATTTACTCTGTGGAGATATCACGGTATGAAAGGACGCCACGCCCACCCACTCACTCCCCCTTAGTCAACCTGGTGTGATGTGGTGCGTGTGTGTATATGTCAGGTTATACCCTTTTCTGGTGTGTGGCGATGGTCCTCGTGGGGGCCGGGAAGACGACGCTTGGCTGGCAGACTTGGGCAGTTCCGATGATGGTGGCTTGCCAGCTTTTCGGTGCGATCGGGGTCTCTCTCCGACGGTGATGATGATGACAGCTTTTTGCCGCAGTTTCTTTTCGATTTTGGCACGGCACTCCTGGCTTGGAGCAGTGCCAGCTTGGAGTGGCGCGGCTTTCTCTGCGCGACTGCAGGATGGGCCGGCACCTCCCCCTCCCCGCCACACTCAGTTCTGGCTTCCCTGGTGGCGGGAGGCATTTGGATTCTTAGAACAGTGAGTTTCTTTAAGTGGGAGGAGGCAGCAGCTTTCCTCCTCCCCCATATACTGGCTTCAAACCTTTCGGTGTTTGGACTTGGCGCAGTTCCAGCAGCGGCCAGCGGTGGCATGGGGGGTGTCTGGCTCCTGTGCCAGCAGCTCAGTT
>JAVSBS010016254.1:0-11290 GCA_033124195.1 Coracias cyanogaster | reverse complement strand
CCCATGAATATTGAAATGATGAGCTTTGCTCTGTGATCAGCAGCACTACAGACATTGGCTCTGGTCATCCCTCTGCTATGAGAAGTGTCCAACTGAGAGCTGAGCTCCAGCTGCACCCCTCCATGACTTTCACCATACTTTGCTCTAATTAATGTAAGTGCACCTGGGTCAAAGTGTGGCTCAAAACTTTTATTAAAACATCTGACAACATGAAGTATCTCCTGTATCTAACCATTTAGTTGCATATCTTTCCAGGATGCTCATTAACATGGAAGGTCTGTACTTCAATTATAATAATAACAGCATTGCAAGCTGAACCCTCTGCTGTGAGAAGGGGGAATTAGTTGAAGCAAGGTCCTTGTGATGCCAGCAGATCCTATCCATTTTTCATGTGAAAAAAGGTGAGGTGAACAGCGAAGTGGATGTGCCACGCTTGGACCATGCAGCATGGGAAGAACAGTGACTAAAATTCATTACTTCTTCCAGAGAGGGTGCACAGTAAGTGCAAACACAAACTCTTGATGGTCACTAAATGCTACGAAACCAATCAGCTCACTCAGCTCCAGGGGCAGGTTTTTATTTTAAAATGGTTGTTTTGTTTCTTCATATCCACTGTTATTCAATGGAGACAAAATGAACAGGAACAAAACAGAATACATGCACCTGCAGAGTGGTACAAACCTCTGAGCACTGTGGTGCAGGACTGTTTCGTGAGACCTTGTGTCTGTATTTTCCTCTGCACTGTTTCATCTTGAGCGTGTTCCACTCTGCCAAATTTCTTCTAAGGGTTTTCAGACAACGCAAAATCCAGATTCATTATCCTCTGACTTACTCATTTTTCACATAACAATATTTTGACCAGTTTAATCATCTGCATGGAAAGTGTGGAAGTCTTGGCAGATACTTGGCATACTAAGATAGATTCCCAAAAAGACCAGATATGCTTCTGAAATGTTGGAGGAGAAGCGATAATACATAATTTGCTTATTAATCCTATAGGAGAACAGAGTAATGTCTCTGCTCCTCACTTCTCTTCCTCTCCCCAAATTCTTTCTTGTCCGAATACCTGAATCTAATTAAGATAGAAGTCTCTGCATTGTTGTTTCATGTTTAGTTGGCTCTGTGTCATCTTCAGAAAACCAAAATGACTTTATTAAGTGTAGTGCTTAGTTATTCTATATTTTTGTGGCTTCTAATAAAGTTATGTCAGTACTGTTTCTGCATTCATATAATTTTAAGTGTATATCTTACATGCCCGAGTAATCAATAGCCTTTTAGCTGCTGCACACTAGCTCCATTTTTTTCTTGTTCCCTTGAAAAATCAGTGAACTATGCACTCAACAAGTCGTGACCTTTACTTTGTCACTGTAATGTTGATGCTCTTTTAACATTTCAATACCTTAAATTTACAGTATTTCTTCTGAAATAAACAGGCTTGCTTTAGATAGTGGGATTCTTCTTGGTGGTAAATCTGTGGGAAATTTAGCCTGTGTTAGACAAAGTCATGTGCCTTTTCCATGTGAAATGGGAGGCGATATGAAATAACATGTAGAAAGCTAGATATTATGTGTTCTCTGATGTCTACACAGACAGACTAGTATCAGTGCAGAAAGTGATTATTCCAACATATTTCATATCCATATGTTTATTCCTTCTTTCTTACAAGGTGGCAGCTTGCATGTAATGAAAAAAGATGCAGTAGGCTTAGATCCATTGCTGTGTGAATACAACAAGGTTCTTGAACCAAAGTGATCTTAATATTGGCCTGTATCAGAGTTGAATTCACTTCTGCTCTGCATGTTATAGAAATATTCAATATTAAGCATAGCAGATTTAGAAGTGCCCAGAGCAGAATTCTGGAGTAGGGACAGACAGGTAGTTCATTGCATCTAGTTGGAAAACATGAAGGAAAAAAGGAGCTGAGACATTGCGATGGCTGACAGCTGATGTGTTATTTCTGTCTTTCTAACTAGTTGCTTATTGAGCTAGGTAGAAAAGCAAAGTGTTGCAGTTCTGTGCTGAGATCTGCAGCCTGTCCTAGTCTGGCTCTTACTGGTGTTGGTGAATGCAAATGCAGTGGAGGGATTTGAGACATAGATGGGGCAAGGTTAGTTGCCTTTTGTGGGTGCAGAAGGCATTTAGTGAATATACAATCATAGAATGGTTTGGGTTAGAAGAGACCTCAAAGATCTAGTTCCAACCACCTGCCATGGGCAGGGCACCCCCCAAAGGATGCTCATAGTCCTATCCAACCTGGTCTTAAAAACATCCAGTGATGGAGCATCCACAATGCCCCTGTGCAACTTGTTCCTGTGTCTCACTACCCTTATACAGTAGTTAGTATAGATATCAGTTATCATTACCTAAGGATGTAAAAACTATACTTGTAAATATTGTTCATTGTACAACAATTTTTTTTTTTTATTTACAGTTGTCTGTAGTATTACATGTTGGTTGTAATATAACTCAGTGGTAGGTTATCATATAGCCTACTGGTATGACATAAGGTAAGTAGGTTATAACGTAACCTTACTGTATAGAAGACTGAAAGCCTTAACACTCACTTAGGAGTTTAATATGCCAGATGTTTACTTTTCAGATGAGAACCCACTTGAAATTTATGAATATTTAGATCTTATCTTATATATTGCAATTACTTGGAGCAGTTAGGCTTTATTCTCATTCCTTTGACTAGCAGATAGACGTTTGAAAGTCACTTCTGTAAGAATTACAATCAATCAGCTAAAATCAACTTAATGAACATTTCTTTATTATTCATATTCAGAAAGTTATGTCAGTTGTGATACTGATACGTTACACTTTTAATGCTCATTTATAACACTCCACAAATGCTTCAGGTACATACTGTACACTGTTCAAAGGTTCGTGATGCCACAGAGGTTTACCTGGAGATAAGAAGTAATTTTTGTCTCTCCATTTATTTGGTCATGGTGCTTGTTTGCTCCTGCCAGTGGGAAGCTTACCTGAAAGACGGCTTTTCTGGATAAACCACTGCAAAATAGCAGGATACAACCCATACAGGCTTACCTTGCATCTCCTAGGAAGCCGTTCCCTTCAAACACAACTCATGCTCGCACAAGGATGTTGACCTTACCAGAAGACTGTGTTTGAATCCAACTGGCTTTGGCACTCTTCCCTCTGGATCCCAATACCAGACAGGGTTTAGACGAGAACAGAATGCAAGTTTATGTAACAAACTTTGGCAAAAATTTACGGGAGAATATCAAAGCTTGTGTTTGAGGGAAGATTTTACAGAAGAAACAATTCAGCCCTAGTTAATTTGCTGCTTCTCTGATTATTTCAAAATATCTCACCTGGAATCCATCTTTCAGTTGCAATCCTGGACACCTTCCCCCAGCAGCCAGCGGGACAGTATTCCTCCAAATTCCAATAATAGCCATGGCCTCCTCATCTAACCAGTGTGTGTTCATTTTTTGTAGCTATCACCTACAGCATCTTTGGACATGTTATTTATTACCAGATCCAAGAGCATAACATGGTGTCTAGGTACATCTCAGGTCTGAAGCCCATTAAGTTTAGCTGTGGAGGCTTTTTCTTCTGAAGTAGCTCTAATCTCAGATCCTGATGGCTCGTAACTAAAAGGGAGGATGTAGAGCTTTTTTGCCCTTCTCTAATTTTCTCCACTAAATTTTCTCTCAGGCTTTATCCTGGGGCTTTTATCCCACTCTGGTCCCCATCTCCCCTGGTCTAGGCCGCTCCCCTTCCCACTTCACCTCTCCCCCCTGCCGATCCCACAGCTCCAGAAAGTGAACTCACCATCCTCAAAACCCATTTCCACTGTCTGTCCTTCAAGCGTGCTTCCTGTCAGGGTGGGTTTTTTTGTGACATTAAAAGCATTGGAAAGACCTGTTTTAATTTCTAGTCCCTCAATCCATCTGAAGATGCCTCGTTTTTATGTTGGCTGCTGCAAGTGCAGGAGCAAAAAAGCTTTTACGTAGAAAAGATTGAGAAGAAAGGTCTCAAAGATGGTAAAGCCATTCTGTTTTACTGGCACAGAGTCACTTGTACTAGTTCAGTTCAGACTTTTGGCAGCTTGTTAAGCTGCATAACGCAGGAGCTCCGTGTTGCTTAGATGACTTCTATTATGCTATGTGCATAATTATTTACTAAAAGTATTCTTCATCTGGCTTTCTAAGTCAGAGGTGCCTAGTTACAATTCACTTTGCAGTTATGATCCTGTCTTTATTGACAGTCTAATGTACTTAGATGGCAGATAAATGCTTCAGGTGATTTTTTTTTTCCTTTCCACATTCTACTAGCGTAATTGGTTACCTATCCAAATATTTGACCATAAAACTTACTTTCAGATGTTGCAAATACAAAGTATTTATTGAGTAAATAGCCTTGAAATGTCATCTCAAATATTTGGAAAAAATTAAATACAGCTCTGATGGGCTGTCAAGAATGGTGCCTATTCAGGGTAATATTTACATCTCAAAGGCACATAATAATAATAAGCAAAACCTCCCACTTCATTCTGTCAGCAACACTTACAAGTGTGCTGATGCTACTGTAACACACACCATCATGCTTTCTAATGACTATAATTCATCATGTGGAGCTATCAGCTTGGAAATAAAATATTGCTACATAGCGTGGAGATTGATAGCCATGGCTTGTTTATTGATTGCACTGGAAAAATGAGAAAACTGGGAAAAAAGATTCTTGGTTTTTTTTTTTTTTTAAAGCAGATAACACCAAGATAACTGATTTGAAATCTGCCATTTTCTTTTTTACAGTTCTGTATATTATGGCTGCAACATACAAAGATACAGAAAATATGGTGTTATTGTGCAAAAGCCAACTTCACATTATTTTTTTCTTTCCATATGTTTTTCAGTGCATTAAATATTTAAAATAGTGTCATCACTCTTAAAAAATGAATATACCTGTGAACTCACCCCATTAGTCCTTTAAGTCTCAGTCTTTCTCATACTTTGAAGAATCCTGAATTCTGTAACCTTTTTGAGGTAAAGAGGAAAGCTGATGGAACAAAGCATTGGAAGGGCAGTGTACATTGTTCCATAAGTAAATCAGGCGGAATCTAATTTTCTCATTTCTACTTACTTGGTTTGAACTTAGTGAACCAGATTCTTTGTTCCTGAAGTTCACAGTCTCTCTGTAGAGGGGAGAACGAGCTGATAACAAAACTAAAGGCCTTGGTCTGCAGGACAGGTCAGTGAAGCCTCAAATCAAACAAAAAGTAGGATTGAAGGTGATAGCAGCAGTGGAGTGAGTGGGCTAACAAAATGGGCTAACAGATCCGTGACTGAATTTGGTGCAGTGTAGGTCTCACCTCTTCCCTCTTTGGGAATGCTTGCAAAATCTTGCAGTGCTTCCAAACGGTGAAGATTTTTCATAATTCTGAGTCACAATTATTGTGGATCAAATCATGTGCATTATATACATCTTGCTGGATTCCGATTTCAGCAGTTCTAATTGGTTCCAAATTTGGTAGCCATGGCTACGACCTCTCAAAAGTCATCTCCACTTTTGAAAAAAATATGATCTTAATGTCTTTTTGTGAAAGTAAGAAAGCACAAAGACATTTCCAAGTATCTCTATTTGTTAAATTCCAAATTGCCTTTCTAAAAATACAGTTACGAACTCCTTGGGAATTAGAAAGAAGAAATCTATTTCAGAAAGCACATTTTAAAGCAATTTTATGCTGAAATGAGTCCTAAAATTCTGGCCTTTTGTTCTTTGTCAGGGAGGCACAAGGAGACAGAAGCCAGTGATCATACTTAGGTTACTGCAATCAGAATAAAGAACATTTTCTGATCCTCCTTCTACTTGAGCTTTTACTGACTTTAATGGAACTCAGCATCTTTCTTCAGTTGCAAATTCAAGGACCAAACTGTTCCATTTAATACCATTGTAATCTGTAGAGCTAGTTAACAGATTATTTGTTTAAGAGTGTTCGAGCTCTAATGACAGGTTCAGATATGGTTTATAGGCTTTTAATCTTTTAATTCTTGCTTGCCTCCCAATTTGGAAATTATTAAATAGTCTAAGAATAAGAAACAAAATCAATGTCAGTGGTATGATAGTTATACTTTATTAAAAAAAAGAAAAGCAAGCTTAATATTTTGGGAGTATTTTTCTATTAAAACTGTGTTTGAGATTTTGGCAGATTTGTCCAGAGCCATTTGCAGTGGTGGAATTTGTGTCACTTCTTATATTCTCTCTTATAGAATAGAATCATAGAGTCATTTTGGTTGGAAGAGGCCTTTAAGATCATTGAGTCCAACCACTAACCCACCACTAAACCATGTCCCTCAGCACCACATCTCCACAGCTTTGAAATCCCTCCAGGGATGGGGACTCCACCACTGCCGTGGGCAGCCTGGCACAGCCCTTGACAACCCTTGTGGGGAAGAAATTATTCCTCATGTCCAACCTAAACCTCCCCTGGCGCAACTTGAGGCCATTTCCTCTTCTCCTATCACTTGTTCCTTGGGAGAAAAGACCAACCCCACCTGGCTCCAATCTCCTTTCAGAAAGTTGTCCATCCCCTTATTGTGACTACTGTACAATTGCTGGGCTGAATGTAACTTTGTTTACTTTATACTGGCACTAGTATTAGTTTGGCTGTTTCATTAAATCAGTTTTCATTTCAAGCCATAAGTCTCCTCTCCTTTTCCTGATTCCCCTTCTTGGCTGGGGAGGCATCATTGGGTGATAGAGCAACTGTTATAGTTTAGTCTCCAATATGGGCTAAATATAGACAGTGACTTTTCCATTTATGCCCCAAGGGAGGTCTTGCCCCATGCTTCATTCATTGTCTTTTTGTGTAGTTCTTGTTCCTCTCAGGAGTTACCTGTTCTTGCTCAAGCAGTCTCCAGAAGGAGGGAAACATGGTTGTGCAAGTCTGGCATATGCTCTGTAGAACTGTTTTTACTTACAATTAAACATACCCTAAATTCTGTTTCCTTGAACTCAGGCGAACCAAATAATATCAGACAGTTCTCTTGTACAAGGGCATCATTCCAGTTGGCATAATTCTCCCACAGTGGTGGCCCTCTGCGTTCTTCCAGGGTCCATGCATAGTGTCATCAGGCACCCGGATTTCCAGTAGATTTTTAAGTTCATGTGCAGCTCTCTTCGAAAACGAGAAATTGATTCACTTTCTTCAGAGCTCATCTCCTTTCAGGAAAAGCAGAGGAACAGAATTCTTGTAAGGAACATTACTTGAAGAGATGGGAGAACTTCATTCTGCTCCTCAGACTTGTCACGGGCGTATTGTACAATATTGCAGAAGTCATTCCATCAGTCTCATCTTCATGTTATCTAATTCTTTAGGCTACTGTGAGAGCCACGGGATGAATGTTTGATACATTCAAGGTAATTAGAAAATTTAATATTCTGAAAAGCCAACAGAAGTTCACAATATGGAATTTTTTTATTGAACTGTTGCATTCTGTGTTGCTTGCTGTAGTCCATGGTCATAAACAGCAAAAATTATGCTCCCAGTACTTACTCTACTATTCATAAGATAATCAGAGCCATTTTTGCCACTTTGAAATCCCAACATGTACAAATAATGTCAGCAGTACTTAAGAAATATATTTTAATAAATCAGATTTCAAAGACGTTCATGTTCATCTATCTGTTAGCTTCACAGTCCCACACAAGGACCTCACCACATCTCATTTCTTATTTTACATTTTTTGACAGCATATAAAATGTCCTGAAATTTCAAATGGGCTGATTTACTTTGTTTTCAGCTATATTTCAAGAAACTTTGTGTCCATAGGTGGTTTTACACTGTAAGCTAATGTTGGCAGAGGAATGTAATTTATCAATGATTTAACAAAAATCTAAAAACCATTAAATCAGAAGGCAGCATGTTGTGTTGTCATGATCTCTGAAAACATGGGACATCTGTGATAATGTAGATGAGGAGTGGTATGATGGAAGAACACCTTCACTGAATTACTTCCAAAATGAGGGATATGGAGGAAACACACAGTCTTGAGACACAGAGATATTAAAATGCTGCCAGGGTAGCTCTGTGCTGTATATTCACATGTGAGTTGTATTTTATAACAGTTCTAATATACTTTCTTTATATAGTGATACTTTTGAGTCTTTGCTAATATCATGTACAGATATGAAACTGAAATTTGCACAGAAAATTGATATAAGAGGTTACGAATGAAATCATCATCTGTGCTTTTCTAGACAAGAGAGGTTCAGCTAAGAGTGCGAGGTTTGCTTTCATAGTGCTGCATAGTTAATGTACCAGAATTAATTAATTATTAGGTCTTTATCAGTCTCCACATTTTATTACTGTTATCTGCAGTGGCTATTATTAAGTGCAGAGAATGTTGGTAAAACTCCAGATAGTTCTAATAGTAGACTGTAGTACCTTCAAGGACTGTCACACAGAGAGAAAAGATATCAGAGCAACTAGTTTGACTGGATCATACTCTGATGCAGTTGCCAATGATACCAAGCTGAATGGGGAAGTAGACACTTCGGAAGGCAGCGCCACCCTGCAGGAAGACCTGGATAGGTTGGAAGAGTGTGCTGACAGGAACCTTAGAAATTCATCAAAGACACATGTAAGGTCTTGCACCTGGGAAAGCATAATCCAGGAGTGCAACACAGGCTGGGATCTACCTAGTGGAGGAGCAGCTCTGTGGAAAGGGATCCAAGGGTTCTGGTGAAGGACAAGCTCAAAGTGAGTGAACAGTTGCTGATGTGGCAAGGAAAGCCAATGGGACAGTGAGCTGCATCAACAAGGGCATCACCAGCAGAGATAAAGAGCCATTATCCTACTCTATTTGGCACTGGTCGGGCCACACCTGGAATACTGTGTTCAGTTTTGGTCCTCACTGTACAAAAAAGATGTGGACAGGCTGGAGAGGATCCAGAGAAGGGCTATGAAGATGATCCAAGGACTGGGAAGCTGCCATATGAGGAGAGGCTGAGAGAGCTGGGTTTCTTCTGCCTTGAGAAAAAGCGGCTCAGGAGAGACCTCACCATGTTCCAGTATTTAAAGGGAGGCTACAAAGAAGATGGAGACTATCTTTTTACAAGGAGTCACATGGAGAAGAGGAGGGGTAATGAGTACAAGTTAGTCCTGGGGAGATTCCAGTTGGACACTAGAGGAAAATGTTTCACAATGGGAACCATCAGCCATTGGAATAATCTCCCCAGGGAAGTGGTGGAGTCCTCAACACTGGACACTATTAAGATTCAGCTGGACAGGAGCTGGGCCATCTTGTCTAGATGGTGCTTTTGCCAAGAAAGGTAGGGCTAGATGATCTTTGAGGTCCCTTCCAACCTGGGATTCTATGATTCTATAAAAAAATTTTACAGATACATACATACATATACAGGCATGTGTATACACACACATGCCCACCCCCCATATATATAAATATTACTCTGGTGAGTTCCAAAAATATGTTAGTTAAAAATAAATAAATCCAACGTGTCCAGTCAAGAATTTGTTTTAAGCAGAAACTATAGCTCCCAGGATTTTGTTACATTTTAATTTTTGTTTTGTACTACAGAGAGAAGCCTTTGTTTGCACTCAGGAAGAGCACCTGTGGAATCTTTAAACATTTTCAGGCATGTTTTAAAAGCTCATCCTTGTGGTAAAGATTTAATCTATCAAAGTGGTATAAATAATGTAGACATAGCCTTAGGTGTCACTTCTTCCCCTTGCAGGTAGGAAAATAACAGAAGTATTGCTCTGCTGCATTTTAACATATTTCTCAGGCATAGCTGTGACAGGATCCTCTGCTATCCTTGAATTACAGGCATCTGGCTCTTTATCTGGTTATTTATAAGGTCTAAAATGACATGTACAAACCACCAGGCTTCTGACCAAGATAAAAACATAAATAGCAAAATAGCATCTTATTAAAAAACAAAAAAGTCACATGTGTACCTCATAAAGTTTTGTTTTTCAAGTAATTAAAAAAAACTACTCAGCAGAGATTTGTTGATTTATGTTTGACAGATGACATACTGCTTGATGAATGTCTCTTGAAAACAAAATCTCTAAGACAAAGACACTTCAGTTTTGGTAACATTTAAGTAAAAAGACCTATGATACTCAACATAAAACCTACTTCAGGTATGCAGAATTCAAAAATATTCATGTTTTGCCAAAAGTCTGTTTTCACAACAGAACCCAGCAGAGCAGCTGCAGTTATGGTCAGGGATCTGCAACCAAAGTGAGTTCACCATTCCTGCAAGGTCCTCCTGGTGTCTGAGAAGTCATCCATTAGGAGAAAAAATAACTTTACATTTTCATTAAATACCTGTATTTTGTACCATGTCTTGAAAGGTGTCTTTTGGCCTGGACATTGATGTATTGCGTATTCAGATCAATAACTGTAAATTTAATTATTTCATGCAGTACTGTACTTATACCACTTGGATTTAGTAAGGTGTTTTCTACTATAGACATAACGATTGAAAAAGATTATAACTTTTTGGTGAATGTTTCATAGGAAAGTACAACCAATGAAGTGCTTTGTTGGTTGCAATGCACATTTACGGTCACAACCAATGAGACATTTTTTGTGTAGTTTCATACATAGAATGCACTTATAAAATGTGGCATTTCCTTCCCTCAAATATGCACATCTGAAAGGATAATTTTATAATGTGAAGACCAGAGCTGAAGAAGTCGTATTTATTTGTTGCTGCTTCAAACGTCCCGAGTTGCATAAATATCATGCTTTGTATATTTGCCATGTAAATATTCCAGTGCACAAGCAGAGCTCCCAAACTGGTGAATGAGTTTAAAAAGTGGGTTCACTGGGTTTTCTGGTTTGCTGGAAATCAGTACTGGTTTGTGGGCGTACTTGGGAGGGTCTCTACTGGGGCTGTGTGACAGAGAAGAGAAGCCTTCAAAGGAGGGTGAGATGAAGGGAAGAACTGTGCTTTGCAGGTGATGGATGTTCAGGCATGTAGAGAGGACCGCTCTCTCCTTCTGAACTCGTGTTGCTAGCCAAAACCAGATCAATGACAGCATAATGCTGACACTTCCCTACGTATCTGAAGGAACTGCAAGCCTAGACTTAACTGACACCTGCTTTTCCTTTAATTTAGCATTTCAAGTTAACTAAGCCTGTGAAGGGTGTTGCTGTCATGTCTTGTTTGCATCACCTTCCAGGCTGCTGTGTTTGGTTTGAAGAGGCGCCTCTGGAGGGTCTGCTCCAAAGTGACAAGTGTTTCCAGGAGGAATTTCTGCATCTCGCCCTGTAAAACAGAGCTAGCCCAC